>VZTL01028091.1:0-40230 GCA_013400535.1 Scopus umbretta | reverse complement strand
TAACAATTCTATGATTCTATTTGGTGGAATAGGCCTGAACTCAAGAATTGCCTCAGTGTCCCCTAAGCTGCATCTTTCAGGAAATAAATAACTCACTGAAAGAAAAACAAAACAAAACCACAAACAACTCTGCCATCAGAAAGGAGTGCTTGAGGGCTACCATGTCCCATGCTCACCACTCTGCCCCATGCCTACGTTAGTCCGCTAACACCCATCCTGTTTTCAGAATGGGTTCCCATCTTCAAAGAAATGAAAAAACAACCCTGGCATTGCCTGCAATAGCTGCAGCTTTGCAAACTGTGTAGGGTTCCAAAACCAGCTTTGAGGCTATTTTAATCTTGCTTTTTCGGAGGAGTTCTGTGACTTCCAGTTTTGAATTTGTCAAGTTTGTCCCTGCAACTATCTGAGCCATCTGCTTGCACAGAGGGCCTGAGTTCAGAGAGAATGAAGGGGAATGATGAAAAAGATCAAATCAGAGCTTTTAATGAGACTGCTAAACAAAGAGGAACATGGAATTCAGCAGCAGGGATCCTGGAGCCTTCAAATTCCTCAGTATCTCCCTTCCAGAATGAAGAGACAAGGTCAGACTTGGCAATAAATCAGAAAAAATATTTGGAGTCTCTGTACGAAACAGCATCTGCTTTAAGAGCTAACAGTCAGGGTCCAGCATTCAGTTCCAGTTGTTCTTTCTCGTAATTGCAAACACTGAGAAACTCATGAAGCTATCCAAATAAATTAAAAGATACTTTTAACAGTTTCAAGAGCTTTACTGAGCCATGCCTATCTCAGCCTACCCTGGTGTTGGTCAGGGGTGAGTTCATGAGCAAGGATCAGTCCTGCAATCGTTCAGCAACATTCAGCAATGCATCAGGAGCAACGTTTCAGTGTCTGGAGAGTTTCAGCACAGTCTGCTGAACCGGACAGTTTCAGAGATGGCTGAACACCTGTGCTGCCGCTGAATGGCATTCTTCCACAGCTCTCAATTAAATTATTTCCATGTTCTTAAAGAATGACTAAGCAATTGTTACTCTCAAAAGTGAATGAATCAATACTTTTGAAACATGTTAATATTTAAAGTGTATTTTATTTTTAGGTGCTGTATGCGTGTCAAGCTGTTCTCTTGGCAAAATAAGTGCAGCTCAGGCGACTAGCAGAGCAGGCCAGCAGAATGGGATGATTCACAGTAATCAAACTCTGAACAGATGCTTTTCCAAATTGCTTCTGTGATACTTCTCAATTACAGCTCCTACATCCTGACTTACAGGGCTGTCTAAGCTCCTGGCTTCACTTTGTCAAGCTGCCAGCCAACACACGCACTGATAAACTTATTTAGCAATTCCTGATGCAGCCCTTCTCTTTTCGTTCTTTGCTGAGAGCCGGTTTAATCTCACAGCCTGCCTGACTTGAGAAAACTGACAAACCTGGGGTTTGTGCCTGATAACGTTAGTAGGGTTGAGTTACTCCGCTGAAGTCAGAACTTGGGCTGAAAAGCTTGTACCATGCAAGAGAATGAAGTTGGTCCCTAGTACCTCAGCACTGGCTACTACCTCTGCTGCCAGGAGCAGGGAGTGAAAATGACCCTTCCAGGCCTGCGGGCAGGAAGAGGAGGCTAAGGCAGTGCCACGGCTCTGCTTCTCTCCTCACGCAGTACCACAGCCAGCACGTTTGCTCTGGCAGAGAATGATAGTATGGTGGAAGGAGAGGTGACAAAAAACCAACCAACCAACCAAACAAAACCAAACCACTAAACTTACTGCAAAATTAATGGCTTGATTTCCTGCACATTTGCACCTCCACTTGGGGTTTCTGATGTAAATGTGGGTGACGCAATCTTTCCCTCAGTGGCAGCATCAAAGGGAGTGGGCTTTCTCCTGTACTCAGTTTCCTAGTTCTCAGAAAGCTTCCAAAAGCCTAATATTTCTGAGATCCATATCCTCAAATTTGACTCAAACTGGCCAACGGGTTAAAAAGCTATTAGGGAAAGACTGTCATTGGGGTAGACAGACATAAGCACAAAGCACACAGATGGCATACTCACACTCACCAAAGCAGGTTAAAATGACTATTAAGCTAAAGGGCCCTCCTCTGGGTTCCCAGAGCTGTCCATTCCAACTTCCACCCCACAGGAAGGAAGGACCTGCATGGTACTCTATGCAGACATAAACACATCACAGCACCAGCCTGACAGAAGAGAAGAAATGGCTAATTTCAGAGATAATGGAGCTGGAGATTTTTTTAGTATGTCCTGAATCTACTTTCTTTAGTACCTCTTTCTCTAAATTTCTCAAAAATAAAATGTTACCTTTAAAGTAACACAAGCTAGAGAGAAATTTTCACTAAGTTTTCTTAGTATGAGCTTTTCTCGCATTCAGTAAAAAGAAATCTCTCATGTTCAAACTCGAGCTCCTGTGAAAGAAAACACAAATTTGGATGAATCCTGCTGAGCTCCTGCGATGACTGACAGCAGCCAGAAGAGTCCCTGGTGCCTCACAGACACAAGTTAAGGCACAGTCCCAGTCCTGAGGCCTTTATAGTCTGAATCCAGAAATGACAGCACGTGAGGCTCACGGGGCGACTGCACCTGCAGGCAGCACTAAAGAAACTTACTGTCACAGCATCCTGCAGAAGCCAGCGGGACATTTCCATACACGCATGTTCATGTTATTGCTCTAGGTCTTTGTGCTAAAGTATCAGGACCAACAAAGGGGAGAACTGCCTCTTCTAGTCTCACATGCTTCTAAATAAAACACTCCTGGGAAGTGCAGAAGCTCCTTGTACGCTGCCTGGGTGGCATTTCCAGTTCTGAACCAAATCTGTGTGTCCCTGATTGAAAACTACGTGCGGAGTCTGCACCATAATTTGTAGGGGTTTTCTCAGCTGCCAAGCCCCACTCAGTAAGTGGCTCATGGAGAGAATTTGCAATGGTAACAGCTGTACTTTCCAGCTATGCAGATAGGATATTTCTGTACAAGCCTGCTGTGGTGCCCAGTGGCAGTGGCCTCCCGTCAGCTGCCGTGTAATGAGATGCATTTCCCGACAAAGCCACCTGATTAATGACAGCATAAAAAGCTTCATGGCATTCACGGAAAACAAGTTGAATATGTATTACATCCGATCTAATTGTACCAGCTATCATAATCACCATGGGCTTAATCAAAATCTCACTGAAATCAACAGGAGTATTACCACTGGCTTTGGAGAAAGCACATTAAGCCATTTCCTGGCTTCTTTTACTTCGTTCCCACCCCCAGGAGGCTGGTCTTTGTCTTTTTTACTTCAGTGTAAAGCCAAAAAGCTTTATTTACTTCAGTGTTTATACCATGTTTTGCCTCACAGACACTGGTGCATGAGTGGGTATTCTGCATCTCTCTAAACACACCAGTTCATTGAACAAATATGGACTACAGTTTTCCCATGTTTGAGAATGCAACAAGCGACACGGAGAAAGATAAAAATAGAAAAGAGAGGGATTGTTCCGAGATACTCAGTCAAAAGTTGTCACTTTTAAATCTGTCATTCAGATGAGAAAATCCCAAGGATCTAACCATCACAGCAAACACACCTCTTCACTGGAACACAAACCACAGCAGTCAAGAGTTGAGGCCTGTCATGGAAAGGACCAAACGCTCTCAGAACCCAGGACCTTTGCTCTGAGCCAAGGGCATCACATCCTTCGCCATTCCTCAGTTTCAGAGAGACATTGCAGAGAATGCAATCATGCAAGAGGGCTGTGCCAGGAACCTCTTCTCCTCAGTTTGCTCCTCAGAGGGAGCAGGGAAATGGGAAGATCCAAGTGAGACAGATGAAGACATAGAAAGAACTTTGGGGCAAATCAGAGAACATTATGGAAGAAAGCAGTGAGACACAGGGAGGAAGAGACACAAAACCGAAACATAGTTAAGTTATCACACTCTCACAAGGCAACTGACATCTCTGAAAGAAAACTACAAAGCTTAGGGCTTCAATAGTCCTACGCAATATTTTTGCGATGCAGGATCTGAGGCCCAGGTTCAGAAAAGCATCTCTGCTTCAGAAGCTGCTTAAGTATGTGTCCAGATACAGAAGGTCAGGCAAGAATCACAGGGAAAACCATCTGGAAGGACAGAGCAACTCCAGTGAACAGTGCTGCTTTTCTGAAGTCCAAGTCAACAGACACTTGTAAGAGGTCATCAAAGGGATTAGAAGGAGCATCAGTACTTCCCCAGAACTGATCAAGGGTCAAGACATAGGGCAAGAGAGGTGTAGTCAGGAATTTCATCCATACTTGGATCCAAACAAGACCAAGGGGGAGATAGTACTCCCAACAAACATAGCTAGAAAAGCAGACAAACTAGGGCACAGAAGATAGGAAACACGAATCTACAAGTTTCTTAAACAAAGATGTAAAATATAAATTCTAAGTAGAAATCCAACTTCAATCTTTTACTCCTTCCTCATTTCAAAAACAACGAAGTCTGATTAGACTGATGGACTCATTTTAGAGCTTCAGTTCAACTTTCCAATAAATAAAAACATCCACATAGAGTTTTCTAACTTACTGGCCAGTTTTCTTATAAATAACCACAGCGTTTTCTCTGTCTGTCTACCACAGCGCAAATATTGCTGTACATGCTAGAGCTTGATAGATGACATTACTAAAACCAACAAGTAGATCCTCAGCAGAACATTACTGTGTACCCAGCACTCTACTCATGGTTAGGCAGAGCCTTAATGCAAACAGATCAGGCAAAATGGCTACACAAAAATGTATGACACAACTACACAAAACCAACAAATATCTTCAACCTGCTGACTGCTCATGACCACTAACTAAAGTAGAAACACAAGGCTAATTCCAAGCTAAGCAAACACAGAAATCCTTAGCATTCTACAAATCATGCTGAAAGAGTACAGAAGGAGAAACATATTTGATGGGTTGGGTTTAGGATGGTTTTTAAAGTTTTTTATTTTAATAAGTTCAAAATATTTCTGTCAGCTGATCTAAAAGATAAAAAGACTTGTCAAACTAATTCAGACAAACACCTTGCAGATTATAGGATTATGAACCTGAAATTTAAAAGTGTATATAGCAGGACCCCTGTGTCCAAATAAAATTCCAGCAGTTCAAAGGACAGTTTATATATACACACACATACATATATATATATGTGTGTGTGTATATATATACACACACATACCCCCTCCTCGGTGAGAATTAGGCTAAAATTTCACTGTCTCCTACAGTCATCTTCCTATCTAAATTGGCAAGAACTTGATAAGGAGAAACACCAGTATTTTCTACAAGGGAGATCTGGTCAAACTCAGGTATGTAAAACTCAAAGTACTCTGCCATGCATTTAAAGATAGTGTATCTTCTCCAGAATGGGCACTACCAGAAGATGTATACACTCTCATAAAGGGATATAGAAATGCAAACACATGCACAGTTCACGTATTTTTGCATTGATCTACCCAGGAAGCAAAAATAAACAAAGAGGACCAATTTCTCTCTTGTCTGTACCCCAACCCAGAGAATCATTATACTTCCTCAAAATAAATAACTGCTCAGAGGAAAAAGAAATCTAAAAGTTAAGCCTATCAGAGCCAATGATCACAAGTGCCACATTGTATTCACTCAGGGTTAATGAAGATTGTTGTAATCTCCCACCTAGAAACCCCTGCAATCTGCAAGATGTCTGAAAAGTGCAAAGATCCTACAAAATCTAAATCTTTCACTGTATACCAGTGCCATTGATTATTAATGCCTCCTCCCTCCATAGGATGTGCAAAAATGCAAAATCTTATTTTTGACCTCATCAGCCTATCCTTTCTCATAAGACACAAGCCCAGAGGCAATCTTTGTTCCCTGCAGTATCTGACTAAAAATTTTGAATTGGCAGAAATATAATGGACCTTTTATCTACTTTCCCTACTCACTCTTCAGGCCACTGAAACGAGTTATTTCTCTTGTTCCACGACCACAAATGTCAGACACTACCTCCTGCAATGAAACTGCACCATAAGCTTTTAGAAAAAGCTAGGAATGCGAAGCCCACTGCATCTTTCCCTTCTCCACTTCTTGTCTGTTCTGGCAGGAAGAGTCTTCAAGAACTGCAACAAGTGATCTTGCTTCCTTTTCTAGAAACCATGTTGGTTGGCTTTCTTTTATCTCTTTTTATCTGTTAGGCCTGTTTGCTCACCTCTACCCATTTAAACTTTCCCTAGAAATGAGGTTAAAAAAATTACTCTGGATTTTCTGGACATTAAAAAGAGAAATGTAAATTTGCTGATTCAGCAGACTAATCCTCAGCTGAGCATTATCTCCACACCAGATGTTCTAAGGCGAGGCCAAAAGATGACCAACAATATCCCAAAGACATAAATTCTGAGCAAATTATGAAGTTACCATCTTATCTTTGGACACGGTCTCCTGTGGAGTAAAAGAATCAGCTGGGATGGCTGACATGATCACTGCCTGTTTTCTGCACCATCCCTCTCTAGCGTTTGCTGTCAGGGAGCAGCTAAGGCAGGTGCTGCTCCGAAAGGGAAGGGGAGCTGAAGTCGAGCATGATAAGGCAGGTAGAGGCAGGGGCCTCACTGACAAAGGTGCACCCCCACTGCACCCAAGCATGGTGAGCAGAGAGGTTCTTAGCAGAGCTTTCTTGAAGTGCTCTCCTCAAAGCTAGACACCTGAACCACTACCTAAGTTGGCCGAGGCAGCCAGCTCCCCGGAGGGCTGGGGAAGCACTCAGGGCCCTGACATTTGCCATCCCCGTAATGCAAATGCATCCCGTATCCCCCTGAACTGCCACGGTTCACAATCCTATATGTTAAGGAAAAATTATATGGTAAATAGTCTTCTGTAACAGCTTCATCCTCTTTCTCAGCTTCCTAGGTGCTCCTCTAAATGTCTTTTCCACTTCTACAAGCAACAACTACTGTAGGAAGTTTAGCTCCTTGATCGCTTTTTATCATCTACCATTTAATAAACTGCAGGATTCACAGTGTTGATGTACAGAATGCGTGTCCAATAGTCAAATATAAGAAGTCAATATAAAAAGAGAGCATGTGGAAATATACTGGATTTTTATTTACATGGCATGATTTTCCAAGTGTAGGATGTCCAGATAAATTTGCATTTAAAGCTTAAATTCACTTCTACTACTGGCAACAGAGCATTTATACCACTTCTAGTGGCCTAGCTGAGAGCTCCAAGTAGGTGAAATTTACTCATTTTTTCATTTACAACTATAGCACAAAACAGTCACAGCTGATCAGCTTGGAGTCAGGAAACGATTAAATGCAATTATATCACTTATAATATGCTACTTTGCAACCATTACTCAAGTGTGGGACAGAAGCTTTAAAAATAAGACTGTATTTTTAGATGCTTAGATACAGCTGTGACCACAGATCATGAAGTAGCCCTCTTCTTTAGCCCCTCAGTTTTGCCGAACTGTGAATACAGCACAAATCTAACTAGGAAGTGGAATGTCCCTGTGAAACACTGATTTTGCCCACAAAGTGAAGGTGCTTCTCTCTAACACGTGATGGCAAACCATGGTCTGTGCACTCTTGGGTCAGCTCAAAATTCCATCACCTCTCCCCCAGCACCTGCCATTAACATTTACAGCCACGAAGTGAGCTGGTACTGGATCATAGCTGGAGCGCACTTCCTACGGCATTTTCAGCATGCTGGCAAACACAGGGAAGATTTTCAGTGGTGTAAAGTCCTGTTACACACGCAATTCCTCTTTGCATTATGTGTAGCACAATCACAACTGAAAGGCTTGGAGCTTGTGATGAGGCAGTGGAAGTGGGAGAATTCTTAAATAAAAACCAACAACATTCCAAGGACTTAAACTGACTTTCAATCTATTGAGTGCACTTGGTGTAGCAAAATGCTTCCAGGACCAGACACTGCAAAATAGGCTAGGTATTATACTAGGTCATGTTACCAGATGGTTAACCAAAGTTGAAAAAAACCCAAATGAAAATCAGTGCAGGTCAAGCTTCCTTCTTGGGGATGGGGCGGGGGGTGGGTGGTTTACACACACTTCCCAGTGCTGTTTTCTTGGTTATCGCTAGTAAAATCTCATCTCTACGTTATTTAGAACTTGCTCTCAAAATTGCATTTAGTCTTGGCAGCTGCAAGACAAAAGAAATGTAAAAGTACAGTAGGCAACTGTCCTTCATTTCCTTCCTTGACTCTTACATATCCTGTGTGCAACTGGAATGCTTCTATTTGATTATCCAGTGAAGCAAATGCTACAATGAATGCAATCATGCCTTATTACCCTACATGTCTGTAGCCTATTGCACAGCTATGTACAGATGTTTTTACACAGCTTGGGTTTTTAGCTACAGGGTCTATAAAACAATAGAAACTATCTGAAATGTTTTCAAGCCAGCAAAGGATAAAGGCACTGTAAAGCAGTCAACTGGATAAAAGCCATCTATGTCTGACAGGAGGAGAAGAAAAACCTCAGAGGTTTCTCAACTATAAATGCATCAGCTTTCTTAAACAATAGGTGGCTGCAGTCTGCAGCAAACTGACCAGGCTGGAACATGTAAACAGAGGTAAAAATAAAGACCTAGGCAGTGGGAAGAAGAAACACAAACCTCTGGCCTGTCGAAGGGTTGAATCATTATTTTACTGACCTGAAGAACTGGCTGCTGCCCAAAGAAGCTGAGCTTCCACTGGGAAGGCCTAAGAAGAGGTAGCGTTGCCTCCAGCTGAGCGGCCTGGACTGAGACTCAAGAGCTGTGGCTTCGCCCCCAGCCAGCTCTGTCCTTTGGCATGTCCCTTCGCATCTCTAGGCTTCATTTCCTCACTCAGTACAATGGGGATAACAGTTCTGATCTCTTCAGTAAAGGGCTTTGAATTTTACTGAGGAAAAGCCCTATTTACAAATTAATTTCCTTCTCCTCAAGAAATTCTCTCTTACAAGTAAAATAAAATGCAAAAACCCCTCAATATATTGTTTAACGGCACAGGTCAATCAGGGAGGCACCGTGAATTAATGGGTAAGGCACCGGACTGGAAGTCAGGATGCGCAAAATCCTTTCCCTGCTCTTAGATATGAAACAACGAGCAAATGCTTTTATGACTCCTGTGTTTTTCCCTGTCCACCTGGTCTGAAGTGTGTCATGGCAGAAAATCCTGCTTTCTGCTGCAGAGAATCTTGGTTTGGGATTTCTAGCACAGATAACAATAGCAAGCAACGGGTTATTTACAGCGTACTGACAGCAGGTTTGACACTGTAGAAAACAAACATTATTTCTCTTTCCACAGCCTTATATTATAAAAGATAAAGGAGGAAGCAGGATGAGCTATGAAAGCAGAAGAGATGATTTTATTTGTTTTATGTTCATTCTTGCGAGAATCCCCCAGGGAAATAAATCCTCAGCAAGGGGAAGTGATGGAGCTGGGGTGTGAAGTTGGTGAAGCAGTGCAGAAAGCATGTAAAATCTGCGATCTCAAGTCTCCATTTACATGGATGAGGTGAGAGGCAACAGCAGAAATACTATAAACCCCAAAAGACAGAAATGGTTTGTCCACAGACCTAATATAATGAGACTGTGCTGCTCATGTCTGCCTCAAAGGCTTCTCAGCTTCACACACACAGTAGCAAGGAGCAGTTCCAGAGCTTTTCTTGACAGTTGTTTGGCAGTGCGTACTTAGCTGGACATCAATTAGGCTTCTGCCTTCAGCTTTTCTGTTTGCAAACACAACGACCACATTCCGAGATAAACAGCAGAGATTTCTTTAAATGGTGATTAAATGCTATGTAGCCATAAGCAAAGCCTTGGTTCTTAGGCAGTGTCCCACAAATTATCTCTAACTTAGAAAATAATCAAGGCAGAAAACTGTCTAGGAGATAAAGCTATAATTCAGAAGTTCTAACACAGTGCATTCAGGTGAACGAAAAACTAAGAACTGCCTGTCTCACAAAAGAAAAAGAAACATTAAAAAATTATGTTTCTGATTGTTTTTTACTCCACGCTAGCAGGAAAATTTATTGAGTTGCTTCAATGGGACACAATCATATAAATTCATTGGGAGCTGTTAGTTTGAACAGTAATAACGAGTCCTTTTCCCCACAATGATTGCATGTCAAAGCCCCAGACATATGGAGACGGTGACGGGTAAAAAGATGGGGAAGGGAACGTCTTATGCAGGTATCTACCCTTTAAGCTAGGAGACTGAAATTCCCAGGTGCTTTGTGTACATGTCTATATAATTTCACACAGACATAAATGGCCCTGGAGTGGAATGCAGTACATGTTTGCACCCGTACCAGTCAAACTGCACAATGTGAGTGCATAAAGTGAGTTATGACATGGAGCTGAAATGAAAGAATAAAGCCAGAGTATCAGAATAAATATCAACAAAGTCATGGCAAATATTTTCCCTCACGACCTACTTATTTTAATAAAGGCAACAGAAAGGAGCTGTTACACACCAATTTGACAGTAGGCTAGGATTTCGTTTGGAGTCCTAGATGCCTGATGGGACAGTACCATAACACGATTCTTATAGCCAGTGAGTTTTCTGAAAATATCTTTCATTCAGATAGTAATCAGCACCCACCTTGTACAACAATGAGATGCGACAGCCTGAAGGATATTTACTCAGAAATAGGTTGCCTGGTAAAGGAATATATGGTTCCTTTCCCCAACATTTTAGACAGTTGTTCTCTTGTATTTACCGAAACACATTACCATGAACCACTAATAAAACCATGGGAGAAGGTAAACTTTTCAAGCTAAGATAAGCTTAAACATCCTGCACCACCTTGGGGGCAAGTCACAATAAGGAAGCCAAAAGCTCTGGCATAAAGCCTGACTGGAGGGTTTGAGTGAGCAACAAGAAAAGCAAGATTTGAGATCTGCAAAGATATGCTAACAAACAAAAGCAGGGTGGTAAGCTGATGAGAAGATTTTGGACATGCTGCCTTACAGTTGACAAAGACTATGTATGCATTTCAGCAAGCCAGCTTAAATATCTATGAGCATTAATTTCCAATAGCAGTTTGATGGTGGAGGAAATGAAGGGCCAGGTACAGAGCAGGAAGCGTGTTACTCCTCCCCGCTGACAGTGTTTAGTTCCGAACTACTGAGAACAAGCTAGCTTCAAACACACACCACCACTGTGAGGCCTATTGTTTTATCTTGTGGGATGGGTGCTTCCTAAGAAGACAGACAGCCCGATAAATATTTGGAAAATAAAAGTGCTTGAAACACATTTTGGGGCTACAAAAGGAGAATGATGTATGGAGGAGAACTAATAAGGAACTGCTGGAGGTTTACGAAGAACAAAGTGTAGTAAACGTAGGGAAATTCCATTACTTCAGTGGACAAGCCATGCGGTTAGTGTGATGGAAGACAGACTATCCAGGCCTCTCCAGGGAGAGCAGCCTCTTGGTGACCAGGCCCAGCTGAACAAAGAGAAGATGAAGGAACAAAATTGAGCAAGACCTTCTAAGAGCTCTGAGCTACCACCAAAGAGAAATAGACCCTTGGCAAAAAGGCAGGGCAAGGGGGTTAATCATGAGAGCAACCGAGGGTCTGTGATACTTCAGAGCTAGGGACTGGAAACACACGGAAGAGGGAACAATGACAAACGTACAGAAAATCTGTCACTAACCCTCCCTCCACTAAACACTTTCATTTATTTTAATTATGCAATTCAATTCTTGCCCCCAAGACATGAAACAACAGAGAGAAGATGAAGAAAAAGTTGAGATAACTAGAAATTCAGTTGACAGCACTCACAGATTAATAAATTTTAAGAACACAACAGACTGACTTATCACCTCTTTTCTAGGAAAAGACCTTGCAACAGGCCCATATAAGCTCCAAACTCAGGACAGTATCTCGTGTTTGGCTACTGCATCTCTTTCAGAAAGACAGCAATTTTTCAGCTAAGAGACCAAGAATCCACCAGTTCCATTAGTATATGGAATGAATAAAGACAAACCTAAACAAGACTACTGAGCTGCAAAACAAACCCAAAGGCAAATGAAATTCAAATGCTGTACTTCCCGTAACAATAAAAACAGAAAGTAAGTCTCTATAAAATATCAGCACTTCACTCAACCAACTACGTCACACGCATTTTAAGTTTTCATACAAATCACTGAGGAAGTTGTTTTTTCTGACAATAAATATGTGGTCTGTTACCACTGGCATGCCCAGCTTTTTTATGTTTTTTTTTACAGACTGGTTGGAGTGGAATAGATTGCGTATATATGGCCTTTGTTTGTATTTTCTGTTTTATTTGTCTTTCCAGAAGCAGACTGGTCAGCTCCACTGTGGTTTCTGCTGGGTTTGGCTTTCTGGCTCTCACAGACTATTGTTTCTTTGCAAGATTTTTAAATATTTCAGTGCTTTTGAATGCTGAAATAGACAGCTTAATAGACATGTCCACTGATTTTCAGAAAGTACAAAGGACCATCCTCAGGATACCAGGCTTTCCAAAGATGTCTCAGGTACCCCAAACCAACTAGTCTCTCTAGAAGAAGCCTCAGCCAGTTTTTTGACAGAGGCTCAAAGGAGGGTTGCATGTCTCAGAGAACATACAAGAGCAGGACCAGGATCCTGACCCCACTGAAATCACTGACAAAACTCTCACTTAGTCCAGGGTAAGCAGGATTTTCCTCTGGTCTTTAGCTGTGAGCCTGCGAACAGCTGTGCACATGTGAGGCAGCCTGGCCGGAGCCATTTACCTGAAACAAAAGAGAAGGAAAAGCGCACGCAGGACACTGAAGTGAGGAAGAGCAAGGATTACGGCAGCAGGAATTCCTGATTACTTGAGTAGCTGTGCTCATCCTACTGCTTCTATTAAAATTTATGCAATCTTATATTACAGCCACTTGGCACACACAAATTTTTAGTGGGAATTTGGAAGAGGAGAGATTACTAGCTGGTGAAAAGAAATTGGAAGGCCGTTGTGGGTAGGGTGGGGCCTGCGAGATGGTAGTGATGAATATGCCCAATAGCAAAGTTCTGGACTGTCTGGGTTGTGCAGCCGAGCATTTATTCCCTAGCAACCAAAAGGCAAAGGAAAAAGTCTTCCACTGCACTGTACCATGGTTCCCTTTGGTTTCGTAGAGCCAGCAGCCTGACTCTCCATTGCCCTGCACAGCCACAAGTGACATAAAAATTTGCAATGCTGCAAGGTCCCTTTCTTTCGCGAACACCATCAACCTGACAGTGTTTCTTTAAGGGACATTTTAACCTGCAGTATGTTCATTTTAATGCATTAAAGTGTGTTTGATTTTGGTCTGAAGGACAGTCCCAGCAAGGCTTTTCCTAAAGCCAGGCACTGCTTCTCTAATGAATTGTTTTAAGCAGCAGGTATTTCTATTTATTCTGGCATCAAATAAAAACCCGCCCTGGAATATACAGAAACATTCAACACGAACCACTATGGAAAATGTTTTTAATGTGAGAATTCCTTTTCTTTTCCACTCACAGCAAACCAGCTAGTCTTTTCCCTTTCCTTGGGGATTAATTCTGTGTTGTGACACTGTTAGGGGACTGGAATCAATATTACATAGGGAGAAAGATTTAAGCGAAGAGCACACAGTACAGGCAGGCCCAACCAGAACCGTTACTTGCTGGGGACAGGAGGCCACCTGACTGCGCAAGCAAACAGCCAAGGAAAAGGTAAAAATGTGCAGTCCGTTATTCAGGTGTTTTACATGGAATAAAAAAAAAAGGATGAAGACTTGGAGACATAGACCAAATAGCTCGCTGCAAATCCTGGGCATATTTTGAAACACTTTTCTGTGATAAACTGGTAAGAAGAAAGCAGGGTGTGGCTACAAAGGGAGGGAAGTTGGCTAATAGCACCGTAATGCACAGCTCTCTGTGACAGCACTTCTCATCCACAGCTCTGTACCCAGTTTTGAAAGGAGGCAAGGACTCAGATGTGAACACGCTGGCACAGCGGAACGGTGTCACCTGTGCAGTCACCCAGCAGTGCAGCGGCAAAACCAGAACCCAATTTCCCCATTCACGTATCAGTGTTTGGAAGACTCAAGAAAAAGGACATGATTATGGGAGGATTTATAATCTTCAGGACTCTCAGTAAGTTATCTTTGAGCCCTTTAATTAAAGCCAGCCAGGAGATGGGAATGTTTTTCACAAAACATTGATTCACTTGTGGAAACAGTCTGGAAAACTGTGTTTCTCAATCACCTCCGCTCTGATGCTCGGTTTTCTCCAGGCAGCTATTCCTTCAACTAAACCTGCCCATCTGCAGTATATGCACTATGCTCTGCTTTCTTTTCCCCGACATCAAGCCACAGGAAAGCACATGTGACTGCAGCAGAGGTAAAGACATTTTTTAACCAGGGCAATTTAAGGATATTTAAGACACATTCTCATTTTCCATTTCCCAATTCCACACTGCCCCCAATTTTATTATTAGCTGAATACAGGGAAGCTTCAGCTTGGATCTGGGGTAACATGTACACTGAGGAATCAAGGCCAAGCTTTGCCTTGAAATATGCAGGATCATTCCTAACTAACCGTAAAGCTGCTTATTTGGCACTAGCAGTGGAAATATTGAACGAAAGGGGCATTCTCAATCTGCTTATGTCACAGAAAGGTTGGATTCTGACAACGTGCAAGGCTCCAAGCTGCAGCCTGATATTAATAGCTAGACATTAAACTCTCAATTTGGCTGGCTTAGAGGCAGCTCAATTGGAACAAAGATCTTTCTGCAGGAAACGGCAGATCTGGTTAGAGTCACATCACGAGAGATGAGTCTGAAGCAGCAGCAGACTGCAAACTTTTTGACTGGTGTGTGACCAGGCTGGGTCGCACGAAGCGAACCTTCCCTGCTCAAATCGCAGAGCGTATCGGAGGTCCCGCAACTGAGGCTGTTGGAAGCGTACTGCACACAGGCATATTGTTTTCCTTCTGTCCACCTCCTTCGGAATCCATTCGTTAGGAGGGCTAACTTACACAACCAAGCAGGGCAATGAGCATTAACAAACTATTTCTTAAACAAATGCGATTCTGTTTCTTGACGCAGCCAGTGGGGTATCACCCCACAAAGACATACCTGCATATTTTCACCATTTTTGAGCTTGTTTCAGCCATTATGTAACCTTCCACACTACTTTGGCAGCTGGGCCAAGAAAATTTGAACGAAGTCCCCAGAGCAACTGGTTTCAGCGAGAGGCCCCTGCCAGAATACAAATACAAACCTCCTGCTGCTGTTTTCTCTCTGTGTCTGCATGGCAGGCAAAGATTCCAGACAGGTTTTTCAATATGGATCTTTTTGAGCACAAATGAACACCTCTTATAAGCCATTTAAACTTCATAATCCCACTTCCGAACAAGAGCTGGGCCTCAATACTTCCACCAGGGAAAGTTTTGCTTCCACATTTCTCACAGCGTAAAGAAAATTAAGGCACTGTCACCAAAAAACCCGTTACCTACAGCGCTCCGAGTCCTTTTATTTCAGTACCCATAATCTAATGGATTCTTTATAGTCTTTTAAACATGACTAAGCAACATTAGATTCTGGACTTCTATTGCATCACATACTCAAGGACATCACACTGCTTTATAGGAGAACTTCTTAAGCCATGCAATCTCCTGTAGCTTTGCACTCAAAATCCTCATTTCATAGAGGTAGACACAAGCATTCAGAATGTAAGTGACTTGCCAAATGTCATGCAATGAGTCAATGCCAGAGCTGGGAATAGAAATTGGGAGCCTAGAGTCCAGATTCTCTGCCTTATATAGAACAGTAGCTTCAGTCCCCTAGTTTAGGAGAGTGCCTGCTCACCAGAAGGATGTTTCTTCCTTTACAGGACAGCAGTGTACCACATTGCAATGGCCAACTTCATCCATAAGGCAGTATAAAAACATATATGCATCTGCTGAGACCATGTTCTTTATATATAAAAGTGAAGCACAAGGCAAGAAATGAAAGCAAGTTGCTGTTCTAGATAACTTTGGGGAGTGTTATAACCTCAGCGTTGCCATCAAGGCCAAATGCGATGTCACTCTTTGAACTAGCTTCTTGCTTTCGCAGGCAGTCGTGCTGATTTGGAGGTGACTATCTGGGAACTGGAGTGAGGAATAAGAATCTGGCAACAACAGAGATTGCTGAAACACCAACATAATTCTTCATAAGCCAGTATGGTATACCAGTGGGCATCAGCCTACTTCGACTGTTGCACTCATATTAAGCCCAAGTAAATGGCAAGCTACATTGCTGCTTATATAATCCACGTATATATACAGGGCATGGAATGGTGGCTATTAAAAACATACTTCTCTACAACCGACACCTATTTTTTCCAGTTCTGACTAAGAAGGAGAACTGGAGAATCTTTCACACAGTTAAAATGTAGTGCTACCAACACTAACCACTTTCTCAAACCAGTTGTATGCCATGGAATTACATTCCTTGATTTATTCTTCCTCTGCTGTGAGGCACATATGCAAATGACACAAGGTCAAAATCCCTTCTGGTTAACATCTGTAATATGAACGGATTACATACAGGCTAACTTTCATAAATAAAGAAAAATCGCACAGTTATATTACCAATACAATGCCCTTAGCAGAGAAAGGGGAATGAAGCTAATACAGTGCTATATCCATCCACAGAAGGCAGAGACAATGATCTCTATATAAATCACAAGTATATGATATATTCGGGGCATCAGACACACTGTCCATAATTGTCAGATACTACCCTATGGGTTTAGGACACACAGAAAGACTCAGAAACATGAAATATCTGTTTTATGGACAGGAATCTATCAAAATCCAGCATTCCGATTTCATATTGCACCATTGCTTTACTCCTTAGCAAGCTGATGACCAGAGGAATTGGTTATCTTCTTCAGGCTCTGCCTCCAGCCACTAAGCATAAGAAGAATTTCTCAAAGCAGGGACAGATGAGATACCAGAGTGCAGTATAACTTGGGCAGACTTCATTCAGATCGCAGCCCTACCAGAATAGTTCCTTGGTCTATGGTTTTGAAGAAAACTTTCAAAATATGCTGCCAGTGTATACAACACAGAGCTAAGCACCTACGTTGTACATGATCTGAAATGACTGCAGTTTGGGTACAGGGAATAATGCTTGAAAATTGGTGTTATCAAAATATTTACGTATTTCAACAGTTTTTAAGAAAAGATGGTATCATATGATGGAGGATTTCATCTGTACTCAGGGATAAGGCACACCGCCTCTGGATTCAGACAACAGAAACAGTGGGGCATAGAAAATGCGTAAGTGAAGATGCTAGTGCTTTGCTGCCACGTAATGAAACTGTCAGGGGAGAAGGAAGGAAAAGTAGGATTGAAGAGAGCAAAGAGGCCAGGCTGGTTTTGTCCCAGGAACATTCACCTGCTAAATATCTTGGAAAAACTATGCTGGAAAGAGTAACAAATGAGTTTAATCTTTACTGCTCTGATCTTCCACTTTCTCCATGACAGCCGCAGCCTGCAGGAAGTCGTAGCACAAGAAAGTACTTGGGTATTGTAAGAACAGAAAAGAAGTCATAAAAATATTTCCTTAGTCATGCTGTCTATGGTAATATAATTCCCTGAATAGAGATCTTCAACAATACCGTCTTTAAAAATGGAAAGAGCTCTGACCTTAGTCAGCATGTGTCTTCCATCAGCTTCTCCCTTTTTTTTTTTTTTCTTTTTTCTTTTTTCACTTTTTTGTTTTATCTTACCACAGCCATCTCCAGATGCAGGTACACAGTATAAAAACCCTCCTCAGTGGAAGTGTGTTTTCCACTGGACACAAAATAAATGCATTGTGAGGGATTCCGACTGGAAAGAAAACTTGGACGTGGAGGCCAGTCCTTGCTCATGTTTGGAAAGAAAACGTATGTCTTTTTCAGCTCTGTATTTCCTCCTTTTACCTGATCAGTCTCCGCAACACAGAGAGGGAAGCACCTGCATTGAGGTGAGACTTCTGGAGGTAGTTTCAGAGCTCCTGCTGAAGGCACTTTCCCCTGTGCTCTTCACCACCCAGGATTGTCAGCACAGCAACCCCTAGTCTGTGAGTGTTTTTCTGAACACTAGAATGTTAAGATCAGCTGAAAATCAGGATCCACTCCACGTTTACATAGAATGTAGGATAAAGGGCTGCTTGATTTTGAGGCGAGTCTAAAAAAAATAATGCAATCATCATAGAGAGGATGTTGAGCTATGTCTCCAAACACTGCTGCTACTGTGGTGATTAAAAAAAAAATACCAGGAGAACAGATACAGTGAAGGTTATGGCTACCTAAGATAGATAGATACATAAATAAATAAATAAAGTATTAATGTGTGGGATGTAAGGACCCTGTGTATCCAGGGTTTGGATAAGATTAAAGGCAGTTAGGAAGTAGGAGACAGGAAAAGCAGATTTAACTTGGCTTTCCTACAATGAGGTATTCTTCTCTGGTGTCTGAGTGCTGGGAGTGTTACATAGGTTCTTACAATAGGACGTACATTCACTAGTTAGCAAATTCTTGTTTTAGGTGAGCAAGCACTAAAAGAAGCATTACACAGACACACCAAAAGACAGTTTCCTAACCTCCAATTACCTAATTCTCCATCCGCTCCAAAGAAGTAGAAATACTTGAGATTACTTCCTGAACTCAGAGACCTCCAGTGTTTAGAAGGGGTTAATATTTAATGGCTTATTTATAGTTCATACCCTGCTCAACTGATCTATATTTGCATTGCAAAGGTATACAGAATAGCAAAAGCCACATTACAGCAAACCAAAGAATGAACGATTGCCCAGAAAGCTCCTCTTAGCATAGAGGTGGCTATCAAAATACTCTCCCCGACTTCTTTGACTTACCCACAGTGTCACAAGGCTCGTCTTTGTGTACGCAGAAATCTGTCCTAGAAAGAAAAACAGAACAGAAGTGAAATGTATCCTGTGCCTCCAGACTTCAGGCTAGGAAAAAGCAGTGATGCATGACTCACATATCATGGGTGTTGAGGTTTGTGGGTTTTTTAAAACTGCTGTGCCGTCTACACGATGACAACACAGATAGCAGCACTGATTGCTACTGCAAGATTACAAGCAATTATGTGAATCAGCTCCATATACTGCAGTCCAATTTAACAGACTTAAGATTTAGCATGTAAGAGTACTGCCTCCCTTTATGATGTCAGACTTCTTCAGCAAATGGATTAAAATGGAACCTCTTATTTTCACAAGAACACAGGAACAAAAAGGAGCAGACACCCTGTGGTGCAATAGCACCATCAAAAGTGGGAGGAGGAGATACGTGCGGACACTACCTGGAGACACAAAACTGGTCATGTAAACCCAGAAATTCTCAGTTCTTCAGTTTTTTTCTTCTTCGACTGGAATAGAAAAGAGCAAGAAAGAAGCAGGACTAAAGGGATAGACAAGGAAGAAGAGAGAGAATTTCAAGATTTTCCAGGTAATAGCTAGGTGAATTGGCTTCAACTAAACTTGCTACAGTCAGATTTGCCATTTAATGATTTGAATCCAACACAGAGAGGCTCAAGGGACTTCATTTGGTCTCTGTTACTCCCCCACGTCTCACCCAGTCTCCCCAAATCTCATCAGGGCAGGAAGAGATACTATATATGCCACTGGCACTCAAAAATCAGCCAGGGATCCATGGAGCTCTATTAAACAGAAACAGAACAAAAAGCCTTGAGGCTCACCATCTAAGTGATGACACTTCATGTGAGAAGATTTTGTAAATTAGATTCCTCATGACAGAAAAACAAGTGTGGGAGGAAAAGTATTTTATAACTAAATTAATGACTTGAACGCATTTCAATAAGCACTTAGACCTAAACTTCAGGAGCTATCTTCACCAGACCTGCTTTGCAGTGCTATCCGCTATGAAGAGGAGCTGGAGAAAAGCATCTCGTGCTAAGCCGAGGAACCATAATCTCTATCATTATGGCTTTCCTCACCCTGTGGGGAGGCTAGTGAGAGAATCATACCAGTACATTTGGAGTGTGTCATCTGAAATGCCTGAGTCCCCGGTGGGATCTTGAGTTTAAGAGTTTGGCAGGGGGAAGATTAAAAATACTTAGAGAAAGATAATACTTAGAGAATACTTAAAGAAAAATAAATACTTAGAGAAAGAAAATACTTAAGATAAACATAGAGAAGGATTAAAAATACTTCTTTCTTGAAGAAAAAAATGAAGCTAGAGTTTATAGGAAAAGGGATTTAAGGCCCCGGACTGTGGCTGATAAACACAAACCCTTCACACTAAATACCTTTGAAAGTCACAAATCAAGTTGTCAAGGGCTTGGAAGGAGAGAAACAACAGCTATTACCAGCTCTTGTTAAGTAGACATTGAAAACTAACCATGCTTCAATGCAGAAAAAGCCCTAACAACCATCAAAGTGTTAAAAAATCAGATAGGAACAAAACAAAATCGGAAGCTACGACCACACACCGGCCCCAGCTTTCATTTTTCACCGCAGCCTTACTGTGTCTCGACACCTTGGCATTCCAGCCTTTCCAAAGAAGACTAATGACAGTCTCCTGACGGAGCTGGCACAAGCATGCCTGCTTGAGTTCCCAGAGCCAACTTGACAGAGGTTTATTTAAGGACTTATTATGTTATATAAACTGGTAAATCAAACAGATGCTTTTCTTGTGACAACAGATAGCTGAACTATTAGCAGATGGCAGGAGGCCATTGCTAGAAAAGCATCTCTCTTCAGGGGCTGGCCAGCTCTGCAAATAAAGCACAGCAATTTTGCTCCTTGCACTCTGTGCTCTCCACTGAAAGGTGTCTGGCACGTTCAGGCAGCTCCCTGGAGAAATTACCACCATGCCATAAAATGAGGGGTCTCGTAAATGATCCAGCACAACTTGCAGACTCTCGTACAGGGGTAGAACAATCCTTGTCTGTAAAGGGAGTGCTGTGATGCTGTCGGTCAGGGAAGGACTTGAAACAGGTCAGCAAGAAGAACAGAACACAGCTGCCCAATTCACCGCATGTGGGCCTGCAAGTATGAAACCTCTTCAGCTCATCCTTTAAACCATCAAACACAAGTCCAAAAGACGCCATCCTTCTATTCAAAGATCATGTACCAAAATACTGGACTTTAAATCATCCGGACCTATTGGAAATGTTTTACCCCAAAACTCTGTGGCCAAAGAGAAAAGCACATCCAAACCTTTAGTCACAAATTTTCACTTTCCTGAAAGGAGGGTGTAGTGAGGAGGGTGTTGGTCCCTTTGCCCAAGTAACCAGCGATAGGACGAAAGGAAATGGCCTCAAGTTGCGCCAGGGGAGGTTTAGATTAGATATTAGGAAAAATTTCTTTCCTGAAAGAGTGGTGAGGCATTGGAACCGGCTGCCCAGGGAGGTGGTGGAGTCCCCATCCCTGGAGGGGTTCAAACAACATGTGGATGTGACACTCCAGGACATGGTTTAGTAGGCATGGTGTTTTGGGTTGATGGTTGGACTAGATGATCTCAGAGGTCTTTTCCAACCTTAATAATTCTATGATTCTAAATGAGCTTGGTGGGTCTCAGTCTTCTTCCAAAGACAAGCAGCCACCCCATCAAAAAAACCTATATACTAAAACTCCTACAGTCCTTTCCTGGCAATCAGAGGGGAGACAAAGATTGAAAAGCTATTAAGAAAGATCTGTCTCACTTGTGGATCAGTCACACCAGTGAGGTAAGATGGCCCCATCATGGCACTGAAACTGATCTGCTTTTAAAGAGGTTTCAATCACAGGTCTCTCTCTGGAGCATTTCTGAGCTTGACTGCATCTGTATTTTTGAAGTGAGAGCTTGACATGAATGATACAGTAATGATACTCCAAGGACATAGAAAAGATATCTTAATATTCATTGCATGTGCAGAGGTCTCTTATCACAGAGACATAATTTTGTTAGCAGAATCTTTTATAGAGCTATGTTGGAATAAAACTCTTACTCCAGGAGTTGCAGTTCAAATTCAAGATCTGACCTTATCACACTAAGTCTTGGATAAAATATTGAAATCACACGCTGTAGCTGTGAAGCAAATTTATTCTTTAGTTTCAGCCACTGACTGAATCAAGCAGGCCCCATGTTCTCACCTTCTAGGGACCTGTGAAATTCTCAGTCATTATCACTTGCAGTACTGTGCAGAACATTTCTATTAGCAGACTTAAACAATTCGTCTTAAAAAATGACAAGAAGTCAGTTGTTTTGTTCAATAAAAATAGCCAGAAAAGAAGAGCTCAGAACTCCTCCTACAGTCACTCTTCCATCTGGCTCACATGAACTGGAAAAAAATACCTAACTATGCTAAGCTAAATTCTGCAATTCAAGTCCTTCCTGTAAGAAAGGACCGTAGTTGAACTGTGCAACATGAATAAGAAGTATTCTGTTTAATGGCCACTTCCCAGCATCCTTCAAATGACATCTTTTGACCAGCTTAACCCTGCAGGGTCACAAAGCTAAAGGACAGAGAAAACTGGTACAGTCAAAAACCTGCCAAAAAAAAATTTGCACATCCATATATGCATTTAGTAGCACTATGCGCCCAGTTTCCTTGATGCACATGGAATTGCTTCATTTGCCCGTTTAAGGGGAAGGCAAAGGGCTGGAGAAATGGGAAGGGAGGAGCAGGCTGCAAATGGAATAACTACACAAGTATGTCAGGTAAAAAACCAAGTCTTTGCTTAATGACAGCTCTGAATTCTGTTCCTATTGGTGTTGTGTCATTCTTTGCTCTATCACATCACCTATAGTCTAACAAGTGATGCAAACGCCTACAGCCAGGAGGTGGGAAGAACATCAGAATGTCTGAAGATTTCCTAGGGAACGCAAAAGACAGAAGATCAAGAGGGGGAATGTGTTTCAAATGAGACATGCTTCTAAGATCACTAAGACAGATTCTGCAATTCAAGTCCTTCCTATAAGAAAGGACAGTAGTTGAACTGTGCAACATGAGTAAGAAGTATTCTGTTTAATGGCCACTTCCCAGCATCCTGACCTTACTCTGGTCAAGATGCCCGTTAAAATATGAAGTACATTATGCATAGATGCCAGCATCCTGACCTTACTCTGGTCAAGATGCCTGTTAAAATATGAAGTAGATTATGCATAGATGCCAGAGATCTGAATTTCTGCAAGTTCAGAAACAGAATTTGAACAAGAAAAGCCTGATGATTATAGAGAACACAACACTGTACTCAGACCTTCAGGGCTCTAACAGATTATTCCCACTGTCTCATTTATTTACTGAACTGGGCAACGGTACATCTTATTTCACAGGCATAGTACGCCTCTCACCTGGAACTCAATCAGGTAGATACTGTTAAAATCCCACAGGGGGAATATTTGCCACCTAGGTCATCTACTTTTGCATAGAACTAAGTACATGGGGAACATCAGTTAGAAGTGGAGTTTCAAAATGCAAGAGTGCGTTGGTGTTTCAGATGAACACAGCCAGATTGGAACCAGAGGGATTTCTTCAGAAGTTGACCCCAAAGAATTTGTTTCTAGTCCTAAAGCAGCTGCAGCTGCTGAAAATTCAGCTTCTGCTTCTTCTGGCACAATTGCTTGTGCTGGACATGCTATTGCTCCCATAGCTTCTACCACTCGTCCATCTATGCAGTCTGGGGAGGGTCCAGGGACACACACACACCCCCTTCCACAGCCAAGAGGAGAAAACCTCATTTCCCTGACGCAGGAATCGGGCTCCTGGGCCAGAAGTCTTCCAAGCAATGTGGCATCCTCTATGCAGCAGAAGCAGGATGGGTTAAGGACGGGTTAAGGATGACAAGACACAGCACGAAGGAGGAAAAAGACTGTAATTACACACTGCTGGCCTATCGAACAGGAAAAATGCTGCTCTTATGCACAGCCATATCCTCCCTAGCCTGGAATTCCTCACAAAATCTGAATCTAGTTTCTAACCCAACTGAACCTGTACTTCTCCAGCTATTCTGGCTGCAAAACCCTGCAAATCTATTGAACAATTCTTCCTACAAATTCTTTCTACAATTCTTCCTCAGATGCCTGAGTCCAATTCATTTAGCCTGACATTATGCATTCAATTCTAGAAACTGCAGAGAGACTGCACAGATGAAATGCTCTGCTCATTCCCTCTGCCCCGTGATTAGAGCACATCAGAAGAGATTCTGTATGCCTCACTTGTCATGCAGGACAACTGGATGCCCAGATGAGTTTAACAAAAATGTTGGTTATTTATTTAGGCCATGATCCAATGAAGCACATCCTTAACTACAACCAGGATGTGCAGTCCATTGACTTCAAAGGAACTATTCACCCTGTCTAAAATGTTAAGTATCTGCGTAAGTGCTTGGTTGGGCTACACTGAACACAGGAGAGAGAAGGATTTGGGGGAACTGCACACATGCCTGTGAAGGTGCATTCTTAGGAACTCTGCTGGCCCCATGCCCCACTCACCAGCTATTTTACTGAACACTCACCAAAATCCCATGCATAGTTTGCAATGTGACTATTAACGCAAGAGATTATTACAGTCAGAATGGCAGGTTATGCAAAAACATGTATTTCTACCTACATGGTTGGCAGAGGGGAAAAAAAAAGGTGAAAGAGGTGGTAATATTGAACTGCAGTACAGACATTTTCTGCCTCAAACTGGGGAGAAGGGATTAGGAAGCAGTGCTTTTCTAACACATACAGCATCCACTTTACACCATATTTTTATGCTCACTTGAATTATTCAGAGATCATTTTTATAACAATGCTTTCTTCTTTTACATCTTAAAGTTTGCAATCAACTTAAAAGACCACGGATTTGACGGTGAGGAACATGGGACTTGCATTATATTGTGAGGTTGAGCTCACATAGTGAAGTGAAAGGGAAAAAGACAACAGGTTAACAGGGACAACACCCTTTTTGCTTACTTTATCTGAGCCATACCCTGACGTGTTCGATACATCAATAGGTAGAGAGCTGTGGGCTGCAAGGAATTTTGCTTGAGTGTTCATACACAGATTAGCTCATGTCTGAAATAAATGCAGCAGTTTTCAAACATACAAACAAATTAAGAATAACACCCCTCCTCTATCTCAGCTGTGATACAGGAAAGGTGTTAAAGTGGTTATTTCCTAGGGCAAAGGAAGAGAATTAATTTAGTCTATGGAATTCATCTCTCACTTTCTTAAGGAGATAAAACCCTCACCACCTCCCCACTACTGACACGCTGTCTGTTCCACAGGTACCAACTGTCTCCTCTCTGACTGCTCAGTTGATTCATACCTAATTACACTGACACGACTTGTTCTCAGCTCTGTTCTCACCTCCACAGCTTCCTTCTTCTGGGAAGAAGGGCTTATGCTCCAAAACCTCACCTATTGTTTCCACTTATACCAGCTGGGATGAGAAAAAAGTATCACCTGTGCTACAGCCATGTCTTGCCTGTATCCTGACTATGCCAATGCCTTGGTTCAGGAAGAGAGATGCTTTTGCACAACCTTGTTACGTACACACAGAAACAGGACAAATCACTTTCATCTGAGTCATGCGAGCCATCAGAACAGCACGTAGGTAGCAAATGTGTCATCGTCAACAGATCTTTTTCTTGGATTACTGCTAGACCAAATAGCCCCATCACTGATTGTGGACCATTATTGGTTGAAGCAAACTGATAAACCAGACCTCGCTATACCTGGTTACAAAAACAGCAGCGTCCACAGGGGGGGTGTCATCCCTCGCGCCAGGAACCTGGTTGTTACCAAGGTATTTTGCCCCACCATATTCTTCATTTTGCCATTGACAAAAGCTCTCCAGAGACCTCTCTCCATGATGCCCGATAGACAACTTCGCCTTTTGGGAAAAAAAGGGATACAAAAGAAGAAATATCAGTCATGGTCTTTACATAAAGCGTTAGACCTCTGATGAAACATCAGAGGCTCAAAGATACAGATGTGATAGAATGAAAAGTGCGAAACCAGCTTCATCTGAGCCGGCGAACTAGGGACTTTGGAATCCACAATGACTTCTGTCATTTGATCTACAGAACAAACTCCATCAGCTGGCAGCAGTCATAAGCTTCTAATACAGCACTACATTCAAAAGTCTCGTAAGTCTGGAAGTTATATATTCGATACCAGAGCCATATAATTTTTAATCTTTGTAACAGTTAACTCCTGAGACTGGTTCGCTACTGTAAGTGGACAAAGATTTACCAGGAGGGATAAACAAAAGGATTGTAGCTCCTTCCACTCCCACAGCCCCCTATACTTCCCAGCTTCAACACTGCCCGGTGTAGCGTGGCAGGCACTACCTACAGCTTGTGGCCATGTGGCCAGGCATGCCCCACTTTCCCCCCAACCCAGCACAAGGATCCTGCTCTGTCTGTGATGCTACCACAGTACAGTTATAGCAGCAGGGTAAAAATGAGTTAGAACTCACAGGACGGTTGCGGAGCAGGACTAGTTTGGTGACTCGAATGCTGACTTTAATTCCAAGGCTTTGATGTTGAAACATGTTGTACACCTGTTAAAATGCAAAGAAAACATCCACAGTATATCAATAACAATACCAAGATCTAACAAGAGATGAAGGAACTAATTGTGACTAAAGTTAGACATTTGTCCTTCAAAAAACTGACCCAAAACAAACTCAAATGGGTCGTGCTACTCCACTCAATGAAGAATTTTTAAGAACTCCTGTGTTACCACTTTAACAGTCCCACATACTATGGTGTAGCTAAAACACTTGCAAAACCATAGTAGGTTTACTCCTACCTTACTGTATTTGGCTTCACCACCTGACCAACTTGTCACAGACTGATCTGAGCAAGATTTAGCATTAAAGGACAAAAAAACATTAAAAAAACAAAACAAAAAATACACAAAATAGTTGCAGAAAGAAAAATACTTTTAACTGGAATAAACAAGAGAAGAAGGGTTGCTGAGCAACAAAGGAAAGGAGAGAAATATTCCCAAAGGAACTCTAAACATAAACCAAAGTCTCAGGAACATGGACATACGTTATGAAGCATCAACAAATATGGATCTTCAACATTTAAATATCAGAGATATCTGAATGCAAAATGAAATAATGGTGTGTTTTAGACTTCAGGAAATAGAATGGAAAAGCAATTTCCCTCTGTTATTTTCATATCTTATATAAGAGAATAGTAATAAGGCAGCACATAATGACACAAGCCTCAGGAAATACAAAAATAGCACCGGAAACTACCTTACTACTTTCTCCAGATTTTGCATTCCAGCTCAGATACTTCACCTCATTTTTATAGGTTAGAACATAAGATCTTAATTGATGCCAGAATTTTATTCCACTCATTTCTCTGTGTACAAATGCTTTAACTAGACCATATCGAAAAAGGTGAGGGAGGGGTTTATTTTAAAAAGGTTTAAAAGACCCCATAATAACCTCTGGATGAATACTGTATTCCCCACTCACACAAAAAAAAATAAAATCAAGACCACTGAAGACAGACTCTTGACTAATGGCAGGCAGGATTTGGCCTCAGGTAAGCTATATTCCTTACTCACATCTCGTTTGGCTAGAAATATCACACAGGCTCAGCTAACTTCCTACAACAAACCCAAGACGTGAACACATTTCGGATATTATGTTTTCAACGCTTGGTATTTTTCCTATTTGTGCAAATACTCAGGAATGTGCTCAGTGTAAGAGTGTTCTTAAGCTCTTTAGTGTTTGGGGTTGGATTTAAGCACGCACGTAAATGTTTCCTATAATTTAGGCACAGACTGCAAGACAGACGCTACTCAGTATTTGACCCACTGACCCTCAGTATGAGCACAATAAGCCATTTATCTTCCCTGCGGCTGGTGTACAAATGCATACAAGTGCTGGTACTATTTCCTTAGCTCAGGGGTATGTTGGTAGGGTAGCTAAAGCTTCTCACTACAGACCTGGGGGGGATAAACTTGCCACTTGCAGAGAAGGACTCTGACAGCCGATCTATCTGTGAAAGGAGACCTGGACGTTCAGCTGAGAGGGTCAACGGGGCATCACGCTGATCAAGTCAATCTCTCATGTACCACTACAGAGACTAACAAACATTTGCATGCGATGGTATGCTTTCGACTTGCCTAGCTCACTGCTAGCTCTGACCATCCCATTAGGTTTCTACTCATAAAATGAGAGTACAGCAAATGGGTTCTTACCATTAAGTCTAATGGATGATGGTGCTCGCCTTTCCATCGGAACAGACAAGCTGTCTGCCTCCAGCCCCAGCACAGAGATCCAAACACCGCTGACTTCAAAAGGTAGTTTTCGCTAGCAAAACTTGCATAGCAAGACCCAGCTGCTGGAGAGTTTAGCATGTCATTTTGAAGGCTGTCAGCCGCTCTTCCTTTTCTCTTGTGCTCTATACCCTAAGGATGACTTTGACTGCATTTGTATTTGCATTCACTGGTGATCTCAAAAGAGCCCAACCTAGCTAGCAGCAGCAACAATTGGATACTAAACCAAAAGGACACCAGGCATAGCAAGAGAGGCTTTACTTTGCTTGTTTACTCAAGCTTTGTTTGCTTGTTCTCTCAAATGGAGCCCAAAGAAGCCCCAGATTGATGGTAGTTTGTGTTGCCTAGTAGGAACGATAACCTTTCCCTCTGCTAAATAAGCCTGACTCATACAAGTGGCTGTTCTACTTCAGCACAACTGAAGTATTCGCACACGGCCCACCTAGAGAAGAGGCAGACGCGTTCTCATCAGAGATCTGCTCCAGCTAGCTCTGCTGCCATCCCCTGCTCTGAATGCCTCAGAGGCTGAACGAGACTTTGCAGTCCATGAGCTCTGACTGGATTAAAAGGGAGACGCTTGCTTCAATGCAGCCAGACTGCTTCCTTTGCACGGCAATCAGTGCTTTAATGTGTGTACAGGTAAACATACTGTAACTTGCCTGACAGCGCAGTGCTACCAGCCTCTGATAAGAACAAGACGCTGATTATCGCTGCAGCACAAATCCAGGTGCAAGAAGTGTTTCTCCTGATGTTTTAGGATAGGCAGTGTGCAGAATTTTGAAGATGTGGTGCAAACAAAAGTGGTAGTGCATATTCTGGCCATGCTTACGAGTTGTTTAACTACAAGGATGAATCTCTAAGTAGATAGCTTACTACTGGCAAAAGGCAAGAAAGCACGATAGCTAGCAATACCCACATGTTGGGGTAAATAATTTCTTAATGAAGTTTAAGAATTTTTCTCAGAGATGGATACAGTTGCCAGAGGAAAAGTAATCCTTTTTTTGTTTGTTTGTTTCATACAACTCTGCACTGTTTCTCAGGATTTAAAGTGTGATCATAATAAGCTCAGCTGAAGAAGACACTAGCACTGTGTTTTAAGATGGTCCAGTTCCAGAGCTGCAGGACACTGTCAAAATATCAAGTTTACCATTTCCAATCCTCTTTCATGAACCAAGTTGAAAAGCGGGGAGACAACTCCAGCTTCATCTGCCTTCACTGATTCTTCTATTTCTTTTCCAGTTAGCAAAAAGCCCCCTGTAAAGTTTTATACAGAAAGGTCTACATAGATTTAGCTTGGAACTGTTCACACTCCACCCACAAATAAACTTGTCTTTCAAAATGAGCTAAGATCTGCAGGCAACTTAGCAAGAAAACAGACCTAAAAGTTGTGCCTGCAAATCGGTCTGCAGAAGCAAACATCACCACCCAAACAGCTCTTATTCATTAAGTGAGCAAGTACAGGATGTATACTCTCCATCACTATACTGAGAGGACCTTCTCAATTAAAAGAGAGTGCAAGATAGTTAGGCCAGACATTGGACTGTGAAATGGAGACATGGAGTTTGAGGTTGAGAGGCAACCGGCCACATGGCATTTGAGCTTCTCTGACTAGATGCCTGCCAGACCCCACACAGCCACGCTCTCACAACCCCTCCTCAACAGGACAGGGGGACAAAATGAGATGAGACAAGATAAAGAGAGGGAGATCCCTTACCAATTACCGTCATAGGCAAAACACACTTGACTCCGGTAAAATTTCATTTATTGCCAACTAAAGTAATTTGTATAGACAGAAACAAAGGTCAATTAAAATAACGCCTTCCCCTCACCTCATCCCACCACTTTTTCCTAGGCTCCACTTCATTCCTCTTTTCCTGACTCCTCTATCTCCTTCCCCTTTACCCCAAACCATGCAAGGGGATGGGGACTTGGGGTTGTGGTCCGTCCATAACAGCTCCTCTCTGCTGCTTCTTCCTCCTCACACTTTTCCCCTGCTGCAGCGTGGGTCCTCACCATGGGCCGCAGTTCCTGTCAGGAGAACCTGTTCCAGTGCAGGTTCCTCTCCACAGACCGCAATATTCTTCAGGGAATACCCACCTGCCCCACCATGGTCTCTCCACAGGCTGCAGGGCAACCTCTGCTCCGGCGCCTGGAGCACCTCCTGCCCCTCCTCCTGCTCTGACCTGAGTGCTCACACAGATTTTTTCCTCACACTTTTCTTCCTCACTGCCTATGCAGCTTTTTGCCCTTTCTTGAATATCTTTTCACAAAGGTGCCAACAGCTTTGCTGATGGGCTCCACTGTGTCCTGCGGCAGGGCCATTGCAGAGCCGGCTGGAACCATCTGTCCCCGGCATGGCGCAGCTCCGGGTCTCTCCTCAGGGAGGCCCCTGCAGCCCCCATGCTGCCAGCACCTTGCCGGCTGCGCCCAATACACTATCCTTTTAAATGAAAACCCAAACTGTCTCAAATCACGGTCTCTAAGGCGAGAAGGAACCCCAGTGAGAAGACAAGCAGACCTTAAATGACTTGATGAAAAAATACAAGACTGAGTTCAGCACAGGTTATTCACAGCCATTTTGGCAGCACGCAGTGTTAAATCAGACTATGCACGGTAGGTTGTGCCCAAAGGAAGCATTATCATGGAATCCAGGTGTCTTTAAAATAAAAGAATCCAAATCCATAGGTCTTTCCTGATAGGAATTGGATTCCATCATGGCAGTGACCACATTCTGCCCTTCTCACCCAGCCTATAAGGAAACCATCACCCACACACTTGGTGTGTCAAAGCTGTTCAGACACCACGTCCAACTGGCTATCATTGGCACATGAGCTAACAGTGCCAAGTGAGGTGGCTGAGATAATTGGTACCAGGGGAGGAGGAATGGGATTTCCTAGTGCAGATGTTCTCAAGATTTCCTGCTGCATGGACAACATGCATTAACAGAGAGACTGACTCACAGACACCTCCCTTCCCACTTGCAATACTGCGGACCACCCTCCCTCAAGCCTGCCATTGCATCACACCCTTGAGGCTGCTGTGACCACTTCCAACAGGGGAAAAGTAAAAATACTTGGGGTATTTCAGAACCTTTTAATAAAATGAGACAGCTGGGAACACAAGCGTCAGCCGCATGAAACCCACTAACACACTGCTGTGGAACAAAATGCAAAGGTTACTGGTTTAGAACATCACCACGCTGTCAGAAAGCAGTTTGGCTGGAAGAGCAATGGAGGTTCTTGGTCACTAGGCTGAAAGGAAGGGATGTGAAAAGTTGTCAATGTGGCTGAAGTGCAGTCATGATCAATGGTTGCCCCATTGCAGATGAACTTCTACACTGTGCCAACTTCTATTCTGTGAGCAGTCATCGGAAGTAGAGAGAGTGAGCTTTGAAAACAGAAATAGGTATGGTAGAGAGTCATACAAAACAGAGACAAAAATGGAAGGAGAAGTGCAGAAGAATAAGAAAAAGAATAAAGCCTGTCTCTGACATCTCCCTCCTTCATCTGCATTTCCCTGACAGACCTTTACTGCAGAGAAAACAGAAAACCTTGAAGCCTGAACCTCCTCCTCTGTCTGCATTCCTCCTGCCTTTCTTTCTCCTTATAGCTTTGACATGGAAGGGACAGAATAAATGCAGCTTTGGCCTGAGCTGTCCAGGCCTGCCCCAGCACGCGTAAAGCACAACCTAGACATGAGGAATTGGGCTAAGAGAGGAACTAAACTGCATCAGTTTAATTTTTTTTAATTCTCAAGAGCTTCCTCTGCAGGTGGATGGTGGGAGGGAGACGTGTGTGTTTCAGATGTTTTGCAGTTCAGAACAGCAACCCTGAGGGTAAATTGACTTTTTTGTTTTTTCTTCCCTAAGCGTTGCAGTCAAGCAAGAGCCTCCCCGTTGCCTTGGCTGCTGGGCGACGTTTGGACAGCAGAAGCATTAGTCAGGTTACTGAGGTTGTCTTTCACTTGTTTTGAAAAGTGCTATAGAATTTCTAACACCCACCTAAAGCCAAGCTTTCAAATTACTCCATTAAACATTATGAAAAAGAACATATTCATGGCTCTTTATAAGATACAGTTGACATAACTCTTTCTCCTGGGGCTGCTGGAGCGAAAAGAGAAATCTGTAGACAGTGATCAAATACTTATATCCTTTTCCCTTACATCCCTGTTCCCATCATGAAAATTCCAGATCATGGTAAGGAAGCTGATTATCAGTGGCAGCTCTGAAGCCTTTATGTGCCAGCCCCCAAGAGCACAGAGATATAAATCCATCAATGCATGCATGATAAAAATGATATTATCTGCTTCTTTAACACAGAAAAAACTCTCACAGGGGAAATCCAAAATGAAAAATGATCTGCAGAGTGTAAAATAAGGCTTCAGAGAGTAAACCAGTATTATTCCTAAAGAACAACAAAAAAATTTCCCTCTTAATGACATCCAAAAGATCACTAACTTCAAGTTACTGCTTGCTGCTGCAAAGAGCTTCCACACTAATCGCATGGCTTAGCAACAGCTGCAGGAGAACTAACACATACTACAGTAACTTACCCCTGCATGCTGTATTCTCTCAGAAAAAGGCAAGCTCAAAACCAAGCCACAGTTGTAGTTTATTCCAAAACCCCCAAAAATGCACTTAGGGGAGAGAAAAAAAAAAACAACTCTTTTTTTTTTAGGTATTCAAACCCATAGAAAGCAGCTTTTAAATTACCATATTATGATCTTGGAAATTGAGACATCTCTGTCCCTAAATGCTCAGAGGGTCAGTCTGAGCGAGACTTGGTTTGCAAAGTAAGCTCTGCGCAATTGCAAGGAGCCAACAGTCACAACTGGATGTTCAGGTACTAGCTGAAACCAGTGACTCCTCATCATTAAAAACACTATGGCCAGGGACAGAACTTTCCAAAGGGTCTCATACCTCATCTATTATATGCTTCAGAATCACTTGAATAAGAGTTTTCCCCAGGAAGCTGAAAGCGTAAGTCATGAAGACCAGCCACAGTAGAGGCCAGTGCAGTTTGTCTGTCTATGAGGAAAGAGAACCTCCTTGTTGTCTTACTGGCCATTTCTCTCAGATGAGAAGAAAACACAAGGGGAAACAAAAGCATAAAACTCCTGCAACAAAGCAGTGCATGCCTCATGCTTCTGAACCTGAACCAACCCAGAATGGCAGCTACTGTATGCTGATACACAGAAATGCAGGGGAGAGGAAAAGAGAAAGCCAGTGCACTGGTCTTCTAGTTGCTGGCTGAGAAACCTGAAGTTCAGTTTAGATGCAGCAAGGTAGTGTTGCAAGACCAATGCAGGACTTCATAAGAAACAGAACATCCATCCAAACAGCCTCCACATGGCTGAAATGCAATGAGAAATTATAGTTGCCAGATGCAGACTAACAGAACGGGTGAGCAAAATAAGCATGTTTTACCACAAAAGCACTTTGTTTTGAAATTTAGAGGAAGTTCTAAACACTGGTGGCTACTGAAGAAGGGCATGAACGGGAGATGCACTCAAGCCAAAGGATGCAACAGGGAGATGAACTGAAATGCAGACACTGCAACGCCATGCAAAAGGTCAACAGCAAGGGAATTTAGCTTAGAAAAATAAATCAGCACCTATATTTAAGTAGCTGGTTTTGCATTTGTCTCATTCTGCTTGTATCTCTCCCAGTCCACATCTTTACATCCAGCATGCCCATAGCCTCGCTAAGGCTGCAAAAGTACATGATGGCATTTGACAACTTCTTTATCAGTTTGTTTTTGTTTTTGGTTTTTTTTTTTTTTTTAACATTATCACAAAGCCATCAGGAATTACCCATTAGGAGAATCGTGCTGGATCAAATACCTTGCCAGAAAAAAAGAAAAAATTTCATTTTAGAGGTGGTGACTTGAAAAAAACGTCAACTCAAAGCCCTGGAGCCATGTTTGTTACTACTCCTACATTACAGAGTACCTTAGAGGGAAATTCTTCCATGGTCTTGGAAAAATCTGTCTTATAAGTTCAAATATTAGTTTAGTAAATGGAAGAGCTTGCACCTCTATGATGACATTGAGAAAAAAACAGTACCTTTAATGTGAATCTATTCTCTGTTCAGGGGGGTGGTCAGAACTACAGAATATAATTAAAAACACAGCATTTGCTATATTAAGTACTACCTGTTATTTCTGGGTTGCAAAAGGGGTTTGCTGCGTTTCTTAGCTGTTATTCTAAAGGAGGGTGGTGGGTTTTTTTTTCCCCAAGATTCTCATTTACCAAGGGAGCAATAAAACAGTATTTTGTAATGCTGACTTTTTTCCCTTCAGAAATTCTTGTAACATAAATAGATATTAAATACTTTAAGGCAGATCACTTTATTTAAAATGTCTATAAATATAAAATGCATTAATAAGACCTCTTAATGCTTGTTTTGTGGTTTGACAGTAAACGTAATGGCTTACAGAGAGGAGTTAAGTTAATATACCCCTGACCAGTAATGTTCTATTTGCTTAAATGCAAGCATCCAAGCCAAAATTAACATTCTGGTTTCTTTTAGAGGCAGCCCGCCATCCTGCAGTGTAGCTGAATAAGCACTGCCTAATATCACGGGGCAAATCCTGTACCCCAACTAACAGTCACGGAAGGCTGACAGAAGCCGTATCGAGGCAGGGAGGAAACAAAGATCCCAAGCAGCCAGGAGGCCTTCATTTGCGTGGCTACGCAGAGCACAAGTGACCCTGCACCAGAGAAGGACGTAACAGACGTTGCCCTAAGGAGTTAGGGTTGCGCTATTCCTCATACCACAGTTTTACACGTGAGAAACTACCACACAAAGATTCCCTGTGGCTGGGTCAGGCACTACCCAGAGAGCGTGGCTGAGAAAAGTGTTCGGCTAAGGCCTACCTAGACAACATGACTATCCTCTCTCAATTCCTGAATTATTCTTCAGCCTCTTTGCTGGGATGAAGATCAGCTTTCATTATGGCAAATGGAATGTTAAAGTCCCCTTTGATTTCACCTTGTTTTATGGCCTCAGAATAAAGGGTTTATGCACTGATGACATCTATGTGTTTGCCTATTATTATTCCTCGGTATCTTCCAATCTTGCCAGCCACTCGCAACCAACTTCCTCAGGGAGGTAGAGGCCTGAAAGATACTACGTTCCTACAAGTGTGGGAATGTAGGTGGCCAGACAGGAGAGACACTGTCAGTGCTCCTCTGAAGGCTGAAAAGCTGAAATGCAAATTCAAATCCTATCAGACATCAGAAAAACCACATGGGTAAGCCCCTAGGAGCAATGACTTAACAGTGGGAAGCATTTCAGCTGGACTTTGCACCTTAGGAGATGTCAGATAAACGTGTTCCTCAGCCAAGACTCCTCTTCCATGTGCACTCTCTAGTGTCTAATAAAGGGGTGAGCTCACACTACAGCCTCAGAATCTAGCTTAAAAGTCCATCAGCCAAATCCATTGGAAACTAAGCTTTAATATTTGTTTAGTAAATGGGTTTAGAGAACCCAACCCATCTATCAGCACCTCTCCATATCTACATATTCACACCTGGCAAGCTGATGTTGCTGAGATGTTCTACCGTACTCCTCAGCCTGGACAGACAGCATTATTCATGGCCATCTTTTGTTCAGGACTTGGTCTACCAGTGTACTCAACCCTGACACTCTTCACAGGCTGATAAAGCTATACAACATAGAGATGCACTAGTGGCTACGCTGAAATAATTGACCTTGTGGCACTTGGATCATCACAACAGATGATTAGACACATTTTAAAAGCTCTCACAGCCATAATGCCCTGACCCAGCCCCAGCAGAACTGTGGGGCACAATGGCAGATTTTTATTATCTCACTGATGAATTGGTCCAGAACAGATTTTAGGAGGACCCCTGGGCTGCCACTGCAAACAAAAAGTATCCATCACCCCTTTCGAGGTCCCAAGCATCTGACATAAGGAAGAAACTCAGCTTTGACATATACATTACATCTGAATATGCATTTCTGGGAGTTCAAAAAGTGACTCAAGAAGCAGATTTGTTCAGAGCTGAATATGACCTATGTTCTGCCTGCTCACTGCAAAGCTGGTATGTGAATTTAAAGGTGGAGGACTGTGGCTTTGAGAAGAATAAGGCTATTGTGCCCCAGCAAGCACATCCTTAAATGCAAGAAAGCCAGTAAGTAGACCCTGAAGTGATGGTGGCGTGAATGGATTTGTTGCAAGAAGACATTTCTTACAAACCCTTCCAAATAAAGTGACTATTGTCACAGCATGCTAGAAGGCAAAATAAAAGGTAGAAGAAGGGACACAGAAGAGCAGCTTGTTAATGGAAAAGACTAGTTAAACAAACTCCCTGGTTAATCAGCAAAGCATTTCACTACAGGAGGGCTCCCTCACACCAGTGCTTGATAAAGGAATATAAGACCTCTTAAAAAGCTGTTGTCCCATAGCCGGATTACGCCCCAAACATCCATCACTCAGCTCTTCACTGGGAAGCATGACCAGTCAATTACTATTAAGAACTGTTATTTTTTTGCAAGCCAATTTGCCGCTCATGAACAACAACAGAGCAGTAGTCAGGAGAATGAACTGTTTCTGGATGTTACAATAGCATGAGCAGTGGAATACAAGCTTCCTGTAAGACTTCCTTGGGCAAATGCCTCTGGAAGGACCCGTGACATCTCTGAGCAGAGTTTTCAGTGTCCACATCCAATTTAGCCATTATCTCTTTATTGGCACTGCCCACAAGTGAGTGAGAGAGCCCTCATGGTGAGAGACTTTGTGTTCCCTTATCAACTGAGAGGGCAGGCTTAACTACTAGGACAGCTAACAAATTAGCACCCACACTTCATATGAGCTTGCAATCTCAAAAGGCTTTCCTACTCCTGGCAGAATTTCTAGAATGCTTCTAAAGCCCAACTCCACCAGCTATTCAGAGGTACTATCAGCGCCACTTCATGCAGCACAAGAGGTCCTGGGGTAAAAAGAACGGGATCAGCTGGCAGTTTGGTGATAAGTTCTCCATGTTTTCTACAGCAAGGGAGGCAGCTGCTTTCATTATGTAAAAAATCAGAGATAAAAAAGTGTTTCTAACTGACTTAAAGCCAGGTTTTCTGCTGGAAATCAATATGACTGCTGTCTTCAATAGCACTTTGACTGCCCACGATGACAATGAACCACAGAGAAATATCTCTTATGAAACAGGTATGCCACTGAAAATCTTCAGGAACCCAAGAAACATCATGTCAGACAAGACCATCTATCCACTCTGGTATGCTCTCTTCCAAGGTAAACCACAGCAATACAAAAAGCATGGTAGGAAATACCAGTCCTGAACAATTATGGAAAATTTCCTAAGTGAAAACTTGCAATTTGTTTCAAAAAGGTTTTTTATTATAATTTCCTTAGGCAAATACAGAGAATCACACAGATGAGGGAAAAGAGGCGTGTAACACAAGAAAACCAAAACCTTTCCTCATACCTCAAGGTCAAAACAGTTACTCATTTCAGCTGTCAAGGAAGCCAGCTTTAACCTACCCTGGATATGATCTGTTTACTCTTGCTTCTTCTTTTTAAAGTAAAGTGCCTACTTACCATATTCATAACTGTGAGGATGAATCTTTGGGCAGCCTCTGCACCATGATATTGGACCATATCAGCATCTGCCACCACCAGAGTTTCTACTGTGTACTCGTTGGTAAGTCGAATGGCATTTCTTCTCTCCCTCCAGTCACTGGTTGATTTCATTTTCTTTTGTCTCTTCTTTTCTAAAAGTCAAAATACTCATTAAGGCTGGCAGATCATAATAAAACATTTATACTCTTTTCAACAAACATTCTTGTGTACATTCAGATTGCGTTAAAATGTTCTTTGCTGATTAAAAGAAGCGACCAGGGGGTTCCATTGCAAGTACATCTGTATCTCTGTGTGCAGACTCATAAGAAACCACCAGATTACAAGCAAATAGGAAAGAGGATGGGAAAAGAGAAGTCCAGAAAAGCAAAAGATTAACTGTAATTCAATTCATTGGAAGTGTTGCTTGTGAAAGGAGTAACATTCCACTATAATGGAACACGGGCTAATTAAGGAATAATCTGTTGAAGAAAACTTTAGGATAGGAGACCGTGCTTTGGGATGCAATGTACACTCTAGACTCTGCAGGTTCTCCTTAGCCAGGGAAGTTGCAAGATATTCCTGGAATCAATATTTCCATCAGTTGAGTTTCTACTTGCTACCAGCATTACTAGAGCAATGCAACAGAACACAAGTTAGAGTCTCAACATTTTTAAGTTGAGTCAGATTGTTTTGGAACACGCATTATTGGCCAACTGCGGAAGTCTCTGGATGAAACCCAGAAGTGCAGAAGGTCAGGCTAGATAAGACCTTCTCAAGCTTTCTTTGCTCATTTATTGCTATTGGCATGAGCGCCAGCACCAGCAGCTGCAGTCACCGGCCACCTACGTGCAGAGCTCACATGCCTCTTTATTGTGGTATATGGACCAAAAGCAGGGGACTCCCTAGACCAGCTGATCCTTAATGAGCTTAAGTTACAAGAACCTGCGAAAAGGACCCATTCTAAGGACCAGAAAGTGAAGCAGTGGTCAGCTACCGTTAACACAAAAATTAAAACCCAGAAGTCAAACCTCCCTTCCTTCAAACTAAGGGACTAACGTATTAGTAATTTGCCCTCTTCTAAACTGAAAGGTGAAATGTGTTTCACAGCTCAAAGGCAGATGTGCAAAGCAGCTGAGGCATGAACAAAGGAGAAATTAAGTTCAGATCTGAAATTGAATCTACTCGCTTCATTGCAGTCGCAAAAAAATGTATTCATGTTTTCAATTGTAAAATGAAAGAAAAACAAATGAAGTCATTAAAACAAATTTATTTTGCAATAAGAAACAAAGTGCCAAGATTCACTGAAATTACATTTGGTTACTGCTCAGCCTGTAATATACTATGGATAAGATACCGACACTGGTATTAGTGCTCATTTCTTCCAACGGAAAAGGGAGCAGAGCACACAACAGGTCCTGACAAAGCGTAAGCACAACATTCAATGCAAAAGTGACAGGGGATAGACCATAATGGATGATCAGACAGAAACCTCTCATGTCACACTACATATGCTGCTGGTTTCACAGAGCAGAGAATCACTTTTTAATTTTTTGTGGATTTAACTTGAGACCCTCTCTTAGCAAAGCACCATTCTGCAGCAGGCAGATCTGTTAGCATTCACTGATCCTGCTTTTCCACAGCCTGTTTACCAGCTCCCGTACATAATTCAGCTTGAATTTCCTTTCTTTCCCAGGCTGGTAAATGCACTCGCATCCAGAGCATCAGTTTTCCCTGACTGACCCTCTTCTATTCAGGGTGATAAACTCCATCGGCTGCAAGCCCCCCACAGCCCACCTGAAATGGACTCCCTGCCTTCTGTTCATTCATACATTTTCTGTCCTGTCAATATGCACATTTGCACATGTCCATCCCATATCCCTATTCTGAGTTGTCTAGCACTCATCCAGTATAGATCTGCACATGCTTTTCTGCCCAAGGCATCAACTGTCAACACTTGGTACATATTTTAAACTGAGAAAACAACCATGAAATCTGATTTGAATCTTTTTTAAAAGAGTTTGGAAATATCCCCCTGGGTCTACAAAGACAGACAGGAGCCCATGGACAAGCAAAAAAGGAAAACTCAGGGTGTTCATAAATAATGGAAGCTTCATGCCAGCAGCAAAGATGAAAATAACCAAGTTTCGAGGCTTGTTTTCACACAGACTGCAGGACAGCTACAGAAAAGCGCCCAGTCATGACAGAGCTGCCACAGCGCAGGGGATCTGTATGTTTCTAAGTGCTTTAGAAAGGCAAAATAAAATAAAATGGAGTGACTATACCAGAAAGAAGGAAAGATGAATGCACCTTTAATTTGCCAACTATGAAATGGAGACGACTTCACCAAACTTCTGTGAACAAGCGCCCATGTCTGTTTGTTTATTCATTCCATTCATCCACCCATCCCTCCCTCTACATAG
>VZTL01028086.1:0-29372 GCA_013400535.1 Scopus umbretta | reverse complement strand
TTTTTTTTGGTAAATGGTAACATCTCACATTATTTTTGGACAAAAATACCTTTCATCCTGGAACATCTGCGTGGGTTTCTACCAATCCACTCCCAGTGACTTCATCTTCAACTGCTGACTCATACTCTGCAGTTCTGCATGAAGTCTGCTTCCCTCCCCTGCTCCCTCCTGTCCCCCAAAATAACAACAACTTAAACAATTACTATCTGGACCTCAAGGTGACTAGCATGAAAAGCAGATGTTCCACCTGGTTATGATCACTGAAAGTAGTATTCCTGGCACTCTCCTCTGCATCTGGAGACACCAGTGAAGCCAGACCTTAGAGACAGGAGAGAGAATAAAGGCCTGTTCTAATGTGGTAGTAAGTTAATTAAAGCTGTCGTTTGCCTCCATGTATCACCAGCTCAATGCAGCAAGTGATACATACGGTGCTCAGACAGACCTGGGAGGCTTCCTGCCTGCTTTTATTCCTATGTACAGATTCACCATTAACAGCAATAAGGACTTCTTGCAAAAAGAAGCACATTTCTAAATGGTTTCAACCATAAACGCATCTGTTCCTTTCATGCCTGTGGTATCTGAATAAATGCAATGAATAAGAAGCAACACATGTATGTGGCTTCCCTCTCCTGAGCACAAGGAAGTACCTGCAAAAATAAAGACAGAAAGAAAGAGAAAGAAAATGGCAATTCTGTGTTCAGCAGTCTTTGCCATCTGTTTCTCTTTTTGCAACAAGACTGTGCCCAAGAAAGTTCAACAAGGTCATCCATGCAGGTTTCAGAAAGCTTTGGTAAGTGCATTTTTCTCAACTGATCAAACACTGCAGCACACAGACTGCTCAAAGAGCTTTCCAAGAGACTTTTTTAATACAGGAGCTGTCTAGGATGTGAAGCTGAACATCAACTGTGCAACAGGCCTTCAAGTCAACGTTTGTTATTGCTTCAATAGCTAATGCATTATTCCTTTTATCTTGGATGGGCACTTTCCTAAAGACTCAAACAGCTTGCCACTTCCATGTGGATGCAGCATTCCCAAAATATCCGTTTGCAGCTTCATTTTCAGTCAAGTTTTGAACTTTGTGCTATAGAAAATGTCATTCACTGTTTCCATGAAAAAAACCCCACACTTTATTTATTCCTCTACTTGCCATTTCTAATTGCTGTTTTGCTCAAAGCTGATGAAGCCATTTTGTTTCCCTGAATTCACCTCAAAGGCAGTAATCCACTCCTGCTGATACGTAGCATTTCCATAGTCTCTGTGAGCATTGCGACAAAATTATTACCCTACGCTATCAGTTTCAGTGGTGACTGGAGGCAGTCAAGGGACACGACTAAAGGAAGACAGGAATTAAGATAAAGAACAGGCTGGACAAACATTGGCCAGAAATGATGCAGGTAGGGTTGACCCAACCTCAAGGCAAGGAAGCAAGCTAAACTGACACTCTTGAAGGCCACTCCAGAGTTATCTTATGATTTGTTTAAATTATTTTCATTTGTCTATGTTCTTGAGGGTAGCAGAATGACTCGTCCTCCCAGGGCTCTGCATGCAACGCCCTGCTCTGACACCGAACAAAGCCCTGAAGACAGAGACACCCCTAAATGTGGGACAACACAACAGTTATCTGACAGCTGTGCTGAGGAGGAAACAAAAGCAGGCATGCTGGTAACTACCAAAACCAGAGAAATATAACAAGTCTTCTAAATAACAAACTGACAGCACAGTGGTTGAAGTACTGCTTTGGTATTGCTTTCTAGGTATGTCAGATTAGAAACAATTTGATGATGGAATTTTGATTCACATTAAGTCCTTCTATTAATGTTAATGGGTTTTGGATGAGGCTCTAAAACTGCTTCAAGAATTTCAGGAACTTGGATGCAATCCCTGTGTACAAGTTTCATTCCATGATTCCGATTCAAAATTCAAAACTACAGCTTCTGGTTCAGGTTTATGTATGATCAAATGTTGATTAAAATGGCAGCAAAAAGCAACTGGAATTTCAGGCTATTCTTCAAGAACGTCTGAAATTTCTCATCAGATGCTGACACCCCCAAATCTAAGCGCAAAGCTTCATTTGGCCTCCAACCCTAAATGCCAGCCTTCATCTCTCTTTGCGGAGGAACTATGCATATGCCTCTCAACCCAACGTCACCATCTCTATTTAGCAAAGGTGCTATTTGTAACATGACTTCCTCTGACTCATCATCAAATACCAACTGCTAGTCAGGGAAGACAAACATGCAAGATGGACTAACAGTTTGAAATGTTACGGAAAATCCTATATGCCTATGTCTTAAAAACTGTATCAAGCCTCAGAATACTAAGGGGGCAAGAGCACGCTCAAGCTCCCCCACAACACCAGCTCAAAATTCAGGTGGACAAAACAAGCTGCTGGTCCTCCCTTTGGACATCCTGCCTCCAGGTAAATGTACACTGTGCAATGGGAAGGGCTGCAAAGCGCAGCCACTTGCTTCTGGGTCGGCTTTATTTACCCAACATGGGTTGCTATGGGGAAGAATCAGGGTTGTGTAAACTCTCTTTACAGAGCTCTTACCCAATGACCTAATTCCAAAACACCAACTTCTGAAATATTGTTTCTCGTCTTTCTTGACTAAATCCCACATCAATGTCCTGCTTTGGTTCTCAAACCAGCCTGCACAATGCACTTGGCAAAAATCACTAAGAAAGTGGGAACCAGGAAGGGTTCACAGAAACCACTCTTTGTCCCAGAGAGAACAAACCTGGAGCCATTCGTAAGCTGAGACACAGCTGAACTTTTCAGATCCCAGACTGCAGAGACCAGCCAAACGCTGCTGCGGGGCCCCCGTCCTCCACAAGCAATCCCTGCCACCAACAGGCATTCCTGAGGGCTTCCAGGAGGTGATCCCTCACCCAGAAGGAGATGGCCAGGTTAGTCGCCTTGGAGTTGGGCCAGCATGCCTTACAGAGCTATCCTGTTTCAGTGGAATATTTAACTGTGCTACAGCTTTCTACCAGAGCATTAAAATCACCCTGCCAACTGCTTAAGGTGGCTTGCAAGGACTGACTGCAAAATTATTGTTTTCTTTCCAATGCATTGGAAATTTCCGTAAGTCAAGGAAGAGGGGTTCCTACTGCCCAGCACACGTCCAGCAAGTGCCTAATGAACTCAAGGACAAATGAACCGTAATGACTGTCCAATCCGCCTCTCGTGTAACTCAGTACAGGAAACACACACAGTAATTCCTGCACCAGCTCCAGAATAAATATCCAATGAAAATGCCATCTGACCTTGGTTATTTACATGCTGACCTGAGATTTCATCCAAACTCTGTTCTCAGCCTCTTTGCTGTTTTACTGACCTTTTCCACAGGCTCCTGGTGTGATTCCTACTGAGCTCCACTGACTCCGTTCAATTTCATTCCCTTTCCATGATGGTATAAGTGTACTGCCTTACACTTAACCACATGTCAGAATACCCATCTCTAGCATGTCCTGCCAAAACTGAAGGCAAATGAAAGCAGCTGGCCTCTACTGCATTTTGCCAAAAGGACTAGCCGTTCATCATCTGTCCTTTGTGTGCCTCTGACCCCAGTAATTCACTAAGCTCCAGGTTTTACATAGCTAGGAGAGCATCAGACAGTCCTGGTACCCTGCAACACTACAGTACAGTGTGTATACTACACACTGTTTTATGGGAAAAGTTCCTAACGTTGTGTCTCCTGGGATGGAGATGAGGACTGTGTGTGCCTGTGACTTCCCAGGCTCTACAAATAGCCCAGGGCAGTCCGTTCTTGATTACTCTTTTAATTTCTTTTTTCTGCATGCTAATACAGAACCACAGAATTGCTGAGGTTGGAAGACACCTCCAGAAATCATCTAGTCTGAACCTGTGCTCAGATCAGGGTCACCGTCACCTAGAGCAGGTTGCACAGAGAGAGACTCCAAAACTTCTTTGGGCAACCTGTTCCAATGTCTGATCACCTTTACAGTAAAAAGAGTTTTTATGTTTAAATGGAATTTCTTGTGGCTTAGTTTGTGCCCCTTGCCTCCTGTCCTTTCTCTAGATGCCACTGAGAAGAGTCTGTCTCCTTATTCCTTACTCGCTCCCATCATGGATTTATATACACGGATAATATCTCCCCGAGCCGCCTTCTCTCCACACTGACCAGCCCCAGCTCTCTCAGCCTCTCCTTGTACGTCAGATGTTCCAGTCCTGTAATCATCTTCACGGCCCTTGGCAGGACTCACTCCAGTGTGTTCATGTCTCTCATATGGGGAGCCCAGAACTGGATACGGCGCTACAGATGCCTCACATGGGCTCAGCAGAGTGGAAGGATCATCTCCCTCGCCCTGACCTAAGGCAGCCCAGGAGGCTGTTGGTCTTTACTGCAAGGGCACATTGCTGGCTCATGTTCAACCTGGCCACCAGGATCCCGGGTCCTTTCCTGCAAAGCTGCCTGTACCGGGGCATGAGGTTATTCTTCTGCTCCCTAAGACTGTCTCCCATGGGATTCCTTGAAGCAGGTCCTGGACCATGGCTCTCCTGAAGTCCAGGGCTGTTACTTGCCTTGTTCCGAGTTAACTCCAGTCTGTTCACCACACCAGGCAAAAATCATTTGTGAAAGTAGTTTTAAGCCAGCCAGTCACCTAAATACATTGATAACTCTGAACCCCAAAAGTTTACACCTTCCCTGCTTTTGAAAAATCTGTCTGTAAGTACCTTGGAAGCAAAAGTCCAAAGGGAAAGTGCTGGGATTTGAGCCAAGCCACACATGTGCCTTTTTAGAGCCCAACCTAAAATGGCAATACAATTAACTACTTCAGAGTTCACAAAATCACTGTGAGCCTTCCTCTGTCTTTCTGTGCTCTCCACCTCCCCATTAGAAATCCACCTTCTCCACAGCGAGTTTCAGGTCTGTGATCAAAAATCTTTGTGATCCTGAAAAATGAAAGTGGAGGGACAAAAGGGAAGAGACTGAATGTCAGAAGGAATAAGGAGAGGTCTTGTAAGCTGAATTTATTATTCATGTCCCTACTATATTAATGATACCAATTTTTTCATTCAAATAAAGCTACCATAGAATAATATCCAGGCTACCACATCAGCATTTCACAGGACTTAGAAAGCTTGGAGCAGAACGTAAATCCTGTTTGCTGCAGGATGTTAGGGCTTTGCCTATTATATTTTATAATACATGTAACTGCCACTGTTAGATACACTCTTCTACTTGGAGAATTGATGCCAAAATGATGCAATGGGATTGTCAGCAGGCTATTGTCTGGGAGCTTATCCATCCAAAAAAATCCTGCTGTGATGCAATACACTAACAGGTAAACTGGCAAAGAAACAAATTTGCTCACATCTGCCAGTTCATTTCTTTGCTGCTCTGCCCTGGGTCTTGGTGACAGTTAAGCCAGGAGGAAGACCTGGCAAAGTGCATGAAATGGAGACAGCACCATTTCAGAACAGCCCAACATGGTTCTCTTATACCTTTGCTCTTTTGGGTGACACCAAGAGTGACACTTGCACAACACATCACACACTTGCTTTTAAGGATCAAGGCTGCTTGACTAAATTTTACCATGCTTTTTTGCAATACTGACTGAAATATTAGGTGTTAGTTCAGCACTGTTTTTGACATCTCACCACTGCGAAGACAGGGCTTTCACCTTGTCTGAAAAGCAGCTGGGGTGATGTTTGAAAATTCAGAAATCTTAATGGCAGCATCGATGAAGTAACAGGACAAACATCATGAAGAGTAAATATGTAATGAGTACAAAGCCATTACTGCACCAGTGTCAACAGGGACACATTCGCCCACAAAGGCGATGGCATTCACACAGTTGGTGAAATTCAGTATGTCCTGGATGCCAGCGTGCTCTCCTTGACTGTTTTTCAGTCCCCATTTGATGGCAAGAATAACACAAATCTGCTTGCTTCCCAGTTGTACTGTGGGGCTCGATTATCTCACTTTCTAAAACACCAAAAATGACAAAGATGGAGAGTCTGATTCACAGGGTTTGCGCACTCAGGCTCACATGGACTTGTTACAGAAATGCTGCTGGTCCTATTGGAAAAAATCAGGCCCTTGGGCACTCTGATGCTCATTAGAAACAAGAAAAAACGCTTTCTAGTGAAAGAAAAAAAAATTCTCATATAGGAATCTCTGCTTCTCTCCAGCTCTGAAGCTGGCGAAGTAAGCCTCACTGGATTTAACTTCAAATGCTTATAACTTTGCATAATTGGGAAACGTCAGAGTAACATTTTTTATGCATCTTTGCATATGATCAAAAGCACAATTGTCACAAAACCAGATGAGACACACAGCATGTCCCAGATGATTGGTGAAATCTAGTCACTAAAGCATTCAGCTGCTATAAGCGACCCTTGCAGAGGGATGCCCTTTAAATCTTTTGGGCCATCTCAAATGAAAGAAGAGTATAATTAGCAACTTTATCCCTGCTACAGATTGTTAAAGTTACAAAAACCATATAGAGCATCCATAACTTTCCACCAGTCTCTACAGAAATTTTTAGGATACTTCTAAATTTGAGCCCCATGGCTAACCCTAGAAACTCCTACAGTCTTCATAAAACCTGAGTTCACTCATGCTAGCAATGTGGTAGGATATCTGTACAGGTAAACCCTCACCCAGCAATAGCTCAAATGACAGGAAAGACACCCCAGGCATAGCACCATCTTAAAATTATTAGCAAACAGGAAACATCACAGATGAGAAAAAAAAAATTCATGTTTTTTCTACCAACTCTGCAATAACAAGATGACTGTCCAGTTTCTCCCATCCCCTCTCAGTTGGCCTCCCCATGCTTTTTATTTAATTTCCTCCCCCCTGTCATTCCTTTGCCCTCTCAGACTCTTCCAGACTCTGGCAGTTTTTGGGGAGCACCCAGATCTTCCCATTTCCCAGGGACCCTCCCGAGACTCCTCCTTCCAAGTTCTCTCATGTTTCCTGGTGAGCGCTGTCTCCTCTTTCATCAGCTGCCTGCAAGTCCTGCCCCAGTCTTAACAGCACTGGAAAGAAATGCAACCCAATAGCATTAATAAATGATGGCTAGTCCCTCCTCTCCCTTTCATCTCCTCTTCTCTGGCCATAAGCAATCCGCCTGCTACTGAGGCAATGAGCAAGCACCTGCCTGGGCCAGGCTGCGGTGCTGCCATGTCAAGCCCTGGGACTCACTCTAGGCCAGGTCACCATCTGAGCAGGTTGGTGAGTGAGACAAGATGTTGCTCTCCTCAGCTGCCCTAGTCTCCTGCCGGCACCGTTGGTGGAGAAGACCTGATGGGTCCAGCTTGAGGGACAAGGGCTTCCAATCAGCCCAGCACCCCCTGGGGGACACCTCCACCGAGGGGGCTTCCCCAGCAGCCTCCCATGCCATCAGAGCTCAAGGCACCACCACATTTCATCTGGAGGCCACAGACAGCTCATGCCTCCATCACAGCCCCCGAGAAATCAGTCGCCGCTCCCTGGTCCTTCCCTACTTGGTGCCCAAGGCTCTTCTCATGAAAGCCCATTAGATTTTATGACTCGCCCCTCACCGCGGGGTAAAGCTAAGAAAACAAGCAATGACAAGACAGAGAAAGGAGTAATATGAGAAAAATTTATAACCTATCCTTCCCGCCCAGGACTTCCCCATCTCAGACATAAGAAAAGCATCAATTAAAGCATTCCAGCAGACTCTCAGAGCCCCAGCAAGGGCTGGACACAACAGGCACCGAATAGCCCTGCTGACTCCCAACCTGCCACAAGGGCCACGGGGAAGCCTTAGTGCTAACCTCCTTATGGTGTAGGGTCACATTTCTTACAGCAAAGGAAGTCCTTTCCCCTCCCCAATCTGACAAGACATAGCACTGAACTGGAATGGATTGGTGGGAGCTGGATTTGGCGAGATCCTGGTACTTGTCAATCTAAGAGGGAAGACTAAATCACTAGTGAAATCCCAACTGCTTCAACACCATGAGCAAGGCAGAAGCCGCAGTGGAGCACACTTGCTCAGCGACCCGATGTACAGGCTTTAATCGTGACCCATAAGACACCAAAACGCCAATTGGCACATAAAGAGGTGATACAGGACAGCATCACAGTATCCCTTATTTTCTCTCTTTTAGCAGCTTGCTCCAGTTCGCTCAGTTTTTAAATCAAAAGGATGTTTTCTAACCAATGGTACTGCAAACCACAAGCTGAAAAAACAAGCCAGGTTATTTTTTGCTCTTAAAAAAAAAAAAACCAACAAAAACCACAAACCACCACCCACCAGGGATCTTGCCCAATGGTCAAAACTGTCCAGCTGCTCATTTGTGTGCACAGCTGTATACAATTTGGACAAAGCTGTACAGCTATAGGAGCTGAAGGACCAAGTTGCCACAACCAGCAACATTAAAAAGATTCTTTTTACCACTCATCTTCCCAGTAATTAAGGTAGCTTTCTCCCAGTTTTCTGGGCGATTGAACCACCCTGGAAGAACCAACCCCAACATATCTTCAATCCGTGTTTTTGTTTACTCAAAGGGTGCCAATTTTTAATTCACTTCTTACAAGCATTCACAACAGGCCTGGATTATCAAAGAGCTAGCCTTAGCCAAATCAGGAAAGGGGGAAAAAAAAAAGCAATGCCCATGTAATGACCTGTTGCTAGACGACATCAAATACATGTAAGGAGATTTTGATCTGCTCCTGGAAGTTCCACGAGCAAACGCACAAAGTGAAATAAATATGGTAGATTATTTATTGCAATTTCTTCACTCAACTCTAAGAGCTTCTGCCAGAAATACAGTTCCCGTGCATGGAACAGAAACCACAGAGACCCGCCTAGGGCTACTCAGCACGCAGATGTGGTCCGAACTTACTGAATGCTGCTGGTTTCAATTAGGGACCAGAGCTGGTGCTTTAATTCTGTCTTGCAAAAAACAGGTCTCTCTGAGAAGGCACAGCATATGCACAGTACCTCCCTGTGCAGGAAATAAAAGCCTTACATAGGAATTTAGTAATTAGCAGATCAGACCATTGGTTCATCCCATCAGATAATCTACCTTTGACCAGTGGCCAACATCTAATGTTTAAAAGGCAGAAGAAAACAACCTTCAAAAGTACCTTTAGCTGTATTACTTTACAGAGGAGAAAAAAAAAAATGTCCTCATGACCTATGCAAACAGCCAGCTTATGCCCTGCAGCACAAACTGTGATTACTCTTCTCTTACCATGCGTAGTTGCAAGTGTTATTATTAGTCATAAAATTATCCAACCCTTAAAAAAAATTCCAGCCACACCGCTTGCATCATTGGCTCCTGCAGCACTGAATTAACTATGCTTAAATTACCCAGCACATACATGATAGACTTATTTTACAAATAATGCTTTTTAATTTAATGGCGTTAACTCCCTTATGCTATGGGACTGAAGGAAACCAAGAGACTGATTTCATTTCTAGAGCCACTTTGAATTCTGCTGTAGGACCAGCTTTAACTCTTCTCTCTTCATGGAATAAAACAAAAGTAGATATAGGTATCTTACACAAGTAAATCCTGTCGCAAGTAAACCTCTTCTGCCTCAGCCACCTTTGCTGTTCCTTCCCCTTGGTCCTTCTCAGACCTCATGACATCCCTGAGCCCTGAAGCACACAGAGCTAGCTGCTCTGCTCCAGACAGAGATGTATCTCGTTTCAAGGGAATGTCAGAGCTCAGTCAGGCCTGTTTATGTTCTCTTCCATTTTTAAAACAAAGCTGCTCTGGACCACGTTGGCTTTAACCCAGTGGGAACCCTTCCACTGGCTTCTGCGGGCTTAGATCCAGCCCTTGGCCCTCGCTCTACTTATGTTTTGATTAGCTGCAGCAAGCAAGGCAGACAACGTTGTTGCTTAGCCAGTTTTTACCATGCAGCCTAGTAAGCAACTCCTGGGCCGCTCACCCTCCTGAGCAGCCCCCTGCGTGACAATTTTTGAAAGAGGTTTGCTTGAAAGAGGTTTTCTTGGAGTTTTCAGTTTCAGGTAAATGGTGTCTGGTTTCACTGTGGCCTTTCCAGACAACTCCAGTAACTCAAAGGGCTCCAGTTATGCAGATGAAGGATGTATTGGTTTGACCATATCAAATCTCATACTAGCGTGACATTAATTAGCTCCTTATGGCCTGGTTTTGATCTCAGAAACGCCATGGTAAATCTGGAGTAACTCCCCTGAGGAGCAGAGTTTTGAGAACAGCATTTGCTCCCGCAGTGAAGTTCTGACCTTCTTTTATGTTCCTGCAATTGCTGATCTGTAAACGGCCATGAGAACAGCTCTGGGCAAAACCAGACTTCCAGGACGTAGCTTTCAAACCCAGGTACCCTAAAACCAGCAAGTTCGTCCATGTCAAGCGGGGCACTTCTTGCAGTCAGAATCTTCCTGTGGCATCCTACGCACCCCTCTCATAGGAACTCTTGGGGAAGAGACCGGCTTGCCTAAAGCCTGGGGAAACCCAGGCATTTCAGCCCGGCTTGACAAGAGCACAAAGGACAGGAGGTTAAAGGGTGTCCCACTGTGCTACTCCAGGGTGCAGCTGGGTGCAGCCACAGGGTGTTACTCCTCCCAGGTTCAGTTCAGTGCTAGCACGTACATGAAGATCTAGCAGAGGTTCAGCCTTACAGGACCCACGAGCAGCTCCCTGCACCTTCTCGTCCTTGCAGCACACGACACTGCCAAATGCTCCTGCTACACGGACATCTTCCTGCCACTCCAGTGCTGCCTTCATACAGATATCCAAACAGCGTGGGCTGCTTGACTGTTACTGTGTTCTTGTGCACCACAAATAGCCTGGCTGAGGTACGGGCCTGCTGAAGGTCTGGAAACTACATGAGGTTCTTGGAAGCAACCGATGGCATTTGGCCACTCATATAGGAAATACACTTGTACAAACATGCTTGCAGACAGTTCCTCACCAGCTCCCCATCCCAAAAGGGGTGCCAGGGGTTAGTTCATCCACCTCAGGGATGGAGTTGACCTGCTGGCTCTGACTATCCCCAGCCAGCTGCCCCAGTCCTAGTCTTTTCCATTACCCACTAATGCTGACTGCTCTGTGGTTATTTCCTTGGATGTTTATCTGTAACCCTAATCCTAGCTCATGCTTGGGCCATTTCTCATTGATCCCTGCCCTCCCTGTGTCTTGCTCCCTTTGCAACCATTCCAGGAGACACAGTCCGAGCATGGCAGCCTTCTCCTCTGCAACTTCCCTATCAGCGCTCTAGCCACTTCACTTGGCGCGACCTGTATCACCTACAGCCTTTTCCCCCAAACCATGCAACTCAACAGTGCCAGACTGCATCTGAATACAGGTCTCATTCAACGTAACCAGCACTGAAAGGCTCCTACTAGGCCTACATGGTGGACAGGCGTGATTTTTGCAGGTTTGATGGTTGGTGCTAGCAGCAGCAGTGAACTGTACCCTGGGGGAAGGAAAGAGCTCCATTTTGCTTTACCAGCCACCTTCCCTTCACATGAGACACCGAAGACCAGATGTAGCTTGCTCTACTTGAGGTCAACAGGATTTCTGCCATGGATCTCCAGAGGAAAACCATTTGGCTTCTACCTTTTTGCTGAAGGATACGCATAGGTGCCTTGAAATGCATAAATATTATGGTGTATGCTGGCATGCAGCCCAGCCCTTTCTCATACCACAGTTTAGCCTCTATCTACACTGAGTCCTTCTTCACTACTCTGTTTTTCACTCTACCATTGCCAGATCCCCAAACAAAGCACACAGGATTGTTACCTGAGTCACTGCAGACCTTTGCCCAGCAGCGTTGTGGCACAGCTAATGATTTGCTCAGGCCAGGTATGTGGTGAGGTACCTCACAGGTTCTGTTGCTTACTGCCACCAGCAGCCCATAGCTGCACAAGGAGGTTTCTAGGAGTCACTCCAAAGCCAAGAAGCCCAGACGACCTGATAGAGCCAGCATCTGCCCTCGGATTGAGTAGATGGATAAAAACAACCACGTGCACACGTCCAACAGGAAGTGTCCTAAATTGTGGCACTGCCCACGTGATTGTTATTTGCAACTGGAGTAGCTCAACTTTATGCGCAGCTGGCCCAGGAGGCAGCTCTGTCCAAGACAAGTTGGGTGGGAACAGTGGCAGAACCAAACAGGGGACCGGATAAGAGCAGGTGACAACAGGCTTGTGGGAACAAGGTCTATCATTCACTTGCACTTCTCTCTGGGTCATTAGACCTAGGTAGGTCCCCAGAGACCAGCAGCAACCCACTCTGAGCCAAGGGGTGGCTGGGGTCTGGATTCATCCCCCTAATTTCCCCATTTACACCCATCCTTAGCCAGTGTCACCCACTTCACATCCAGTTCCCTTGGCCATGACCTCTCAGCCTCCTCTCTGCAGCACCTCCAGCACCACAATGAAAGGAAGAGGAGTTTTGACATTGTGCGTTTTGGTAGATTCACAAGCACACCTGCTTCTTTTTATCCTCAATTCCTAAAGCTAAATTTCTCAGGTGAGGCAGAGAAGGTCCATGAGCTAGAGCTGGGAGAAGGCAGAAAGGCTCCCTGTGACACCCTACTCTTGGGAGCCAGTACAGCCTTCCCCAGCAAGTGGAGAGGCAGCATGCAGTAACCAACACCGCCTCCCTGTACAGACCTTCACATCAAAGCCTTCCTGCAGGAGAGCTACTGAGTCAGGCACGGGAAATCTGGCAAATGCCACCGAGCATGCAGGCTGACAAGAAGACCCTCTGCATGAGTTCCCATCAGATACAGACAAGGCAGACCTGGCCCTCTCACGTGCGTCAGTATGACACATTTTGGTTGTGAAATTTTATATAGAAAAATGGGGAGAATTTGTTACAGGGTTGAAATTTCAGGATCCCTACAGACTGCCTTGTGTGCTGCTGTGCCTCGTTTACCTCTTAAGAAGGTCCTGCAGTGACTGGACAGCTCGTAATAATATCTGTTATCTTGGCTGACAGGAGCACAAACAAGACTCTCAGAAATTAAGAATGACTTATCAGAATGTTAAACTTTTTTTTTTTTTCCCCAGCAACACTATTCTTTTCATCTTAGTGAGCTACAAGTGACACCTCTTTGCTCTAAGTTTCTTTGTGTTTTCTTTATGAAGGTGCCCAACACCTTCAGGTACTTGTGTACCTGCCAGCATTTCAAAACTAAAGAAACATCTGGGGAGAGAAACAGGAAGTTCTTGCAGCTTTGATTAAGCACAGTGAGATTAAGAAAGCCTTTGTAAAACAACTGAGGAACAGGACGCTGAAAAAGAACATGGGTGCGCTCCCTGATTAACTACAGACTCTAAATATATACGTGCCTCTGGGTATAGGTCTGGCCTGCAGAGGCACATACGTGACGCAGAAAGACCCAAGGTGGGAAAAGCAAGGAATGCTGCAGGCCAAGGAGAGCAAGAGCCGTGTGAAAGCCCTGAATGAGCTGCACGAAAAGCTGAGGGGGCCACAAAGAAAATGGCGAATGACCATATATTGCCGATACATTGCCCATGTGCTGCTGCGTTCTCCTTAGGGGCACAGAGGCTGCCGCCCTCTTCCAGCTCCGCTACTTCAACCGAGTTAGCTCAGTGCAGCCGAAACACACATCATGGTACAACGAGGACCGTGCACTGGTAGCCACATACAGGGTGGGAAAGGACTAGAGAAAGTGGCCTGTGCAGAGGAGGAGGAGAGGGGGCAGGCGCACAACAGCAGAGGGGACTGCTGGTCTGCGTTCAGATGCACCGGCAGAGCAGTGCTGGGGGAGGCTGAGATTCCCCTCTGCAGTGCACAGACCAAGTCGGTGAGGAGCCGGTGTGGAATGGCGTCAGAATTTGAAATGGAAATGCACGGTTGCAACCCTAGAAAGGAAACTTGCAGGTGCCATGGCCGTGTCACGTCTTATTTATTCCAGGATCTGACCTACCACATTTGTGAACACTGCGCTCTACCTTAAAGGGCCCCAGAAGGGAAAAAACACTAATATATAGCAAACTGTGCAGTCCCAGGGGCTTGGCAGGAGAGAGCAAAGCTTTTTAGGCCATTAAAACATGCAGGGGAACACTATGAAAGAGCACTAAGTAGGTGAGGTCAGCAACATGCAGGTACTTGCATGCTGGGGTGGACAGGCATGTAGTAAGAGGAGCGAATATATGGGGAGCACATCTACATACCCAGAGAGCACAGAGAGGAGCGTGAAGCTGTGAAATGAGGTGGGTGGACAACTTCAGAGATGAAGGGATGGAGCCTTTCGGCAGGAGGAGACATGTTTTGCAGGGAGAAGCAGAGCGATGCGGGGCTTTGGGTGTACCTCCACGCTGGTGCGGGTGGGGAAGCCAGGACGTGAGGAAAACTGGTGTGGCAGCATATGGGAGCGAGCATGTGCTGCAAGCATTGACGCACACGCTGGGGTTATCCAGGTGCTGCCGACTTCCCCTGGGCAGGGAGCAGGTACAGAAATTGCAGCATATATCTGTGATGTGCCTGCGTACGTACAATGATTCCTTAGGACACTTCTACATGGGAGATGGCAGCACCTATTAGACAAATACTATTTACTGAAGTCTCTTGCCTGCGGCGCTCTCACTGTACGAGTATCCCACACAGAGAGGATCCTTGCCGATCACCATGCATGAGGGAAGACTACAAGAAAGACCCTATGTCGACAAGGGAGCAACACTGGAGAGAAAGCTCATTTAACAGTGCCTCAAACCACTTGCTCCTCTGGTTGATGGCAAATGCAGAACGCAGCCTGCGTCACACAGGGTGTTTTAACACAGCATCCGAGTCTGTAATCTCACGAATCCCAAGCTGGGTCTTAATATTAACCCTACTGTTAAAACATTTAGATGGAGTGTAATGAAGTGTCCCACACCCTGGCTCTATACACAAAGGAAACCACTGCAGCCTGCAAGGCTTTTATGCATAATAGGAAAGCTGGTGTGGAAGACATGCCTCTGGTCTATAAAACAATGCACCGAGCATTGTCAGCAGGTCATTTAAAAGCAGAAGCGCGTTGCTTAGCTGCTAAAACCCTCACCTCACCTCCACACTCTAGCCTCCGCAGGCTCTGAGGGAGGAGGGAAGAGCTGCAACTAGATGTTCATTACAGATCAGCTCCATGCAGGCCACCTCGGGTCAATGAAGTGTACGTAAAATTGCTCTAGTACTAGCCCAGCTGTCTGCCATACACTGGAGCTCAGCATCAAATTCCCTGCCACCTGAAACAACACAAAGTGCAGGTGCTGCAATTCTTCTGCTGGGAAATAATCGTTCTTAACCCGGAGCAAACAGGTTTGGTTAGATGTGCTCAGCAAAAATGAGCACAGGTGCCTTCAGAGCACAGGACACTTGAAAGGTACTATCATGAGAGTATCTTAGCACATGATGCAAAATTAGGTTAGACCTTTGTTTTCTTGGGAGATTCAATCGCTAGTTTCTGGAGTCTGGGCTGATTTGGTAGTACTTGAGCACACAGAGACCCTCTACATGTGGAAAATGCTGTACGTGGAAATGCCTTTAGAACCAGAGATACACCTGCAGAAATTAAAGTTACAGCCATTTCTTTACAAAGCTACAGATCCACACAGTACTACCAGATCTATTTTAAATAATAATAATTTTAAAAATTGGAATTATTTACAAAGGAATGCAAAGAAACGCACACAGGGATTTGTACAGTTTCATTTAAGCCACAGAATGAGATGACAAATCCCAAGCACCCAGAACAGACATAGCTGGTAAAATCTGAAAGCATGAAAGAAGAACCATTGCCTACGTTCCTGCAACGTAGGCAGCAGAGACGTACAAACATATTTACTACGTTCATGAGAAAAAGCACTGATACTGCATGCCTCTGCCTTGCCCTTGGAGCAGAGCAGCTCTGCTGGAACTGCTGAGGTAGACAGGGCTGGACAAGGGCTGTCCTGAGCATTTGCTACCAGCGCAAGAGGTGTCTCAAATCCTTTCCCTCCCCCTATCACCACTTTCTCATTCTCTCTTTTTTTTTTTTTTTTTTTAAAAATGTTTTCCTTTTACTTGAACATGCCTCTTCTGGGACACCCCCTGAGCACTGCCTGGTTTGAGGACCAGCCCAGTATCATTCACTTGAGCTGTCCTTCCTCCAGGGGCCTCTACTCTCAGCCAAGCAATGTACGAAGCCCCACACTCCTGGAAAAAAGCTTTCCAGCAACTAAAGCCTTAAGCTGCCTTTGCACCGTATCACTCAGCAATAGAGAAATACACCCACATCTAACACCATGGGATATGGGGGTCCTGCTCAGCCTGGTAATGAACCACCCTGGTGAGACAGTGGCAGGCCACCCCACTTGAACCACCCCAGTTTCAGGGTCTGAGAAAAGAATTCTAAGCAGTCTCCAGACCTGCAGAGCCTAAGAAATGCATTTTAGCAGCTTGCCTGTGAGAAGAGATCTCAGCAGACCTTGCAAATGCCCAGCTCTGCAGAGGGAAGGCAGCAGGACATTGCTATGGTGGATTTTAAACAGACTGGTTGAAGAAGTAAATTTAGCACAGGGACATGGTGGCACCCTCCAAATCATACTCCATCCCTCCTTCCTTGGCCAAAGTGCTGGCAACACATGCTGTCCCAGCTTCAGGGGAGCACCAAATCCTTCCCAATGCCTCCTCTTGGGTGGTGGGCAAGCCTCTATGCTGCACGGCGCCTAAAGCACTTACTGTCATGTAGCATCTTCCCAGCAGCTCTGCAGGGCTTTGGGCAGGGATGCTGACAGGCTGCCTGGCATGGACAGAGGGAGACCAGCGGTGCAGCATAAAGGCATACTGTTCCTGGACAGCCTCAGATAGCAAAGGCAAGCCACTTCAGGTGGCTGTCTGGTTAGAAATTAGTATTTTTGCCAGTAGTCAATGCCAGAACAGAGTTCAGTGAGGGTAAGAGAACATGGAAGAACAATTTACTCCCCTCTTCAGTAAATGATGATGATTAAGAGCAAGGAGGTCCTTCTCGTTGTTACCAGCAAGTGCAGGAAAAAGCCACTTTTCCATCACAGAACAGCGGTTAGCTGGGAAAAGACAAGCCTATCCTTTCAGGCTTGTAAGCTGAAGTGACACAAACTGGCTTAAGCCCCTGGCCCCAGCAGTGCCAGTGCCCCGCAGGGTCACTCCAGCCCCAGCCCTCGTGCATTCCTGGTGCCAGCTCAGAAAGCCAGGAGCTGCCCAAATGCCGGGTGCCAGCATCAGGAAGAAGTCTTGTACTAGAGGACTTGCCAGATTTATGCGAAAGGGGAAGAGCAGGACACAGCCACCTTCTCCCCCAGCCTGCCAGTAAGTTTGCTGCTGGTGGTGCTTTCTTCACGTTGCTGTGTTTCAGGCAAATAAATTCCTCCCAGGAAAAACAATAGCACTGAGCTGGTCTGACACAGAGTGCAATTGCTCTTGCAGCTGCAGGAGGAATATTTTTCCCATGTATTTCGTATTTTGCCTTTCTTTACCCATGCTAAAAATACCTTCATGTCCTTCACATAGACACGCCTCACTCCACTGCTGACAGCAAAAAGGAAAGGGAAGCTGGGACTCACTTGAAAGTTCTGTTTCCTTTACTTCACCAGCATGAAAACCACAGAGCAGCGCTCACAAGAGGGAGGCACCTGTGCCTATAGCGGAGACAGGAGCAAGGACGGACCCCACCAGTACCACACACCCTCCAGTTCCTGGAGCCCTCTCTTTCCCATACACCTCATGTAATGGAGACCTGGCAGAGGAGTAGCACACGTCCTGTGTACATACCTCCACACACAACCGGAGAGGCCACTTTCCAAGTTAGCTGAATGCGTACGACATAGCTAGTGCAGCCATGCTAACTCTCGTTTCTCTGCCGTTTGCAGGAAAAGGGGAAATTCACCTCCCTTTCAGCAAAAACAGTTGTCAGGCAGATCATGAACATGCCTTCCTGTTTTTTTTCTTCTTCCTGCAGTTGGCCCAGCTTTCCCCATGAGCAGTGCCCGCCAACCCTTGCTGAAAAACACAGAAATCTCAATGCAAACTTTGTTTACATTTACTCTGACCTTTAGCAGGCTGTCAAGGGGGGCTCATTTTGCTTCACCACACCCATGGTGTCCCTCAGACTGCCTCCTCCTGAGCTGTCAGGACCCTAACGTGCAAAACCCACGGCAGTTCTCCCTGCAACATCACAGTCTGCCATTTTACTGCCCTTGCACATACTGCGGACGGGTCTTTCCAAACCATGGATAAAAGGACTGGGGTTTAGGGACCAAGTCCCCCCCTCAGCTGCACCCTTCCACCCATTTCTTGCCCCAGGCTGTGCAATTCAGCCAAGTGCAATGAATGGGAAAGGTCAGAGGCGAGACCTGTATTCTGGGGGCCCAGACAAGTTCCTGCCGCTGCATTACGCGCGCTAGCAAAGTTGGTTCTCAAAAGACAGGGTAGCAGCATGCCTGGGGCAGCCAAACCAGCAGGACTGTACCAGCAGGGCGGGCTGGGTCCGGCAGAACAGTCAATAACAAAACAACATGCTCTCCCCTTGCACCGAGGTAATTTGGAGCTGAATGAATGCTTTTCCATTCATGGACATTAAGTATTTAAAAAGGGTAAATAACAATTATCAGACATCTTTGCCGTAGAGGCTAATTGAGGCACAGGCTGCTGAAGCAGCTCATTCTGAAGCCTCAGCTGCTCAGCAGCAGAGACCGGGATGGCGTGCACCCTCATTCACCCAAATTTGTGCTGCAACCACCAGACCACAGCCCGTAGCGGAGCCCGCCCTGTTGGGAAACCACTCTGTAATAGAGAGTGAACAAGTGCTCATCTAGGGTGGGCAGCGAAATCTTCAGCAGCTTGTTCTGGCAGGGTGGGGGCAGTAAATACACACTGGTTTTCTTACGGCAGCCAAGCCCCACATCTGTCCTGAAAACCTCTCCCCAAGTGGGGAGACGCCTGCAGCTCTGAAGACATCCAGGAGCAAGAATTTGCCTCCCTGACTGTTTATATGGTATTCAAAGGGAGACCGAGAAGGAAACAGAGTTGTGAGAATCAGGAGTTCCTACCGCGTCCCGACACCATCCTGGCAATGTCCTACTCTCCCTGCTACTTCAGCGTCCCCCCAAGCACCCCTCCCCTGCACAACGAGACCCCCGAGAAGCCGTCAGGCATGCTGGGTGCTCTGCATGGAGAGATTTAAGATGGTTTTCCTCTCCTCCTTGCCAGGCTCGGCTGGGTCAGACGCAGCATTTGGCAAGAGAAGAGCTCCCTGCTAATTTTAGCCTCCGGCTCTCCACCCAGGCAGCAGCAACTCAACCGCTATGGAAAGCTGGGCAGCACCGAGGTGAGGGCTGGGAGGCGCTGCCTTCAAACGGCCCACACGGCAAATAATTTGTATTTAAATTATATTTAAATATAAACCAGTGGCGGGTGGGGGGAGCCATGCTGGCTTGAGCTGAAGCAAATTCTTCCCCCATTGCCCAGAGACAGAGCAAGGACAAATTGCAGCTCCCGAGGGGATCTGCTCCCGGACCCGGGCAGCGCTTGCAGGACTTGCTTTCTGCCCAGAGGGATAATTTAGGCAGCAAACTTGCGATAAGAATCCCATGTGTTTTACATATTTTTGGACCGCTGGTGCACCTCGGACCCCAGCATGCCATGCTGAGCAAGCACCACTTTGCCGCCACCACCACTCGTACGAGAGCCTGGTCCGGCTCCTTCTCGTAACGGTCCCTTCTCCACCACTCTGCCTACTACAAAATGGTTACCCAGGGGCAGGATGCCCTCGCTGCTGAGGCCGATAGCTGTAGCGTCGCAGCTGCTGCTGTGGGTGTCAGTGCTTGGGGTGGGAGTCGAGCACAGCGTGAGTTCTGCCCTGTGCCTGGATGCAAACTTGCACTGGTTCCAGCGAAGAATGCCTGTCCCTCTGTTCAAGAGAAAAACCCCAAAAGGGTATGGAAAGAAAAGACAGAAAGGGAGCCGCAAGGATTATGAAAGGAGCAGAGGTAGCATGAACCTCAGTAAATCCAGAGTTTCTGGATTAAATGCTACCTGACCACGGACCATAGGACTATGCAGAAACCAAGCATCTTTTCTTTGATTTTCACTGTACCTAGAGAAAAGGGACTTTACATCCTTTGCAAATAAAGAGGGACACGTGAAAAATTCCTGACTACATGAGCAAATCCTTTTTCTACAGAAAAAACTGGCAAAGTGCTGAGTGTTTGCTAGACACCCAGGACGAAACAGCTAACTACACGCTGCAAATCAAGTGGAGCTGCTACAGCAGCGCTGAACAAAAAGCTCTACACAGGGAAACCAGATGTCTTGGCAGACACCAACTAAGTAAAAAGCCACCGTGGTACTACTTCTCAAGGCACCAAACACCCTTATGACACCAAATACGTTCTTAACCATCTCAGTAGAGCTGCTTATGGTCCGCACCAGCTTCTGTAATTATTACCCCTTCATTTTCCTCCACCCCTTTTAAAACTCTGAGTCAGTGTTTTATGGTGTGCCCTTTGACTCCTTTCTGCATCTCCTCTCATTTTGATCTTTGTACCCGAGACTGTCAATTCCAGCCTCTGCTCCACTGAAATCCCAAGTATTTGCTTCTAATTTAGCCTTCAGTTCCTTCCCCCTTACAACTTTTTAGTGGCCATTGGCATTTTCTGATCACTGTGCTCCAACAGTCATCTCACTACACCCCATTTTTGGCTGCTTCTCACTTTCGTTAAATAATCCCTGTTGCCTGTATTCCCAAATGCTGCCCCTTGTCTCCTGCTTGTCTTTCACTTTTCTTTCTTCCTCTACTTCTGCATGAGCTGCAAGACTTGCTAAAATATTTTTCCCTGCTTGATATGCCTATGTCAGATATCTAATTCAAACACAGAGTTACAAGAAAAAGGTGAAAACGGAATTTACAAAGGATCCAAGTTTAGGAAAAAACCCAACTAATCATGCCCTTTGGGAAGCACAGGGGTTTGGGACAAAGCACTCAAGAGAGAGTACTAGAAGACACAGAGTTAATTGGCAAAATTTGCAAAGCAAATTTGTGAAGCAAAGGAAATCGGCCTCATGGCTGGAGCTGATGGAATGCAGACAGCAATCAGACAGTACAGACAAACTGAAATAATACTAGCCAGACCGAGGCAGGGGGACAGTAGGAATTCAAAGAGGGAATGCATCCTTCCCTGGCCCACCAGCACACACAAAAGACCCTCTTCCCCACTGGAGCAAGCGGTGCGAGTCAGTGAGACACACCTGGAAACACCTTCCAAGACCTGCACGGAACGGTGGCATGTTCAGATGAATCGCAAGTGCAGAGCATGATTACGGGGCGGCAGCAGCAGTAGCATCATCAGGACTTCTTCTTCGGAGCAGCAGGGATGAAAACAAGAGCTCAGCAAGACGGGAAAGGAACATGAAGGGTGGAGGTGTTTATTAGCTGCTGACTAGGTGCAGGTGAGCAGCACCATGCCAACAACAGAGAAACTGCCAATGGATGAAAAGGCACTGGCGGGAAGAGCAAATTAAGTTCAGGCTGAATGCTGGTGATCTTAGCTCCACTACTGGAGCAGGTGAGCAACACCGACAAGTAAATACATGTGATCGGCTACAGCCAGTAACTACAGGAAAAGGAAAACTCCCATTACCAAGGTTAAAGTCTCTCAAACCCTGGTCTCACAAAGCACGTCCAATTCTCTGAGGAGGCAGGAGCCCAAAACAGCAGAGACAGAATTAGAATACATCTATCCGAGGATAAATAAGCTCCTAACATAGCACAACCCGGAGCAGTACAACTGTCCTTCAACTCCACACCTTACAAAGCTCTTCCTGCCCCAAGGAGGTGGCTGCAAAAGAGCTGGACCAGGAACAGCCCTGGGAATCAGTGACGGAACTGGAGCAGCCCAGGCGCCCGGGCCGAAAGAGGTGACAAAGCAACCCGCACCATGTTCCTCCTCCCACAAACATGATTGCTTAGGTCCTGAAGAATTAAACATTTTTATAATGAGGGTTTTGCCCCTGCCTGCAAGGGGAGAGGAGAACGGTGGCTGATACCAAACCACTTCTGGTGCCTGAGGTACTTACAGCTGGTGGTCTGGCCAGCACATGGAGACAAACCAAGCATCAACTTGGCAAAAGCTTTTTCCACAGACCACCATTTGGGCTGTGTTTGGCACTGAAGCTTTCTAGGACCCATATGAACTTAGACCCATGCAAATTTTTACTCAAGGCTGGGGGGACAGTCTTAGAGGATCATCACCCAAGGCTTGGGAAAAGCCAGACCTGCTGAGTTTAAGCAAAAGTGTCTATATAACCTGTGTGGCAAAAAGAAAAATAAAAATTGAAAGGCAAAGCGGTTGGCAACAGTAATGCTGTCAGGGTGCCTGTCTCAAAATCAGGGGGAAGGGACACAATGATTCTTGGAATAGTGAATCATATTGGAAAAATTATAAATGCTTGAAAAAATGGCCTTCAGAGCTAAAGCATCCTACAGGCACAGGGCTTGAGTTTCAGCTGAGAAACTGAAAAAGAAACGATGCAGGCTTAGTGTTTTGAGAATAAGCAGTAATTCAGTGATTCACAGCTGACATACCGGTTGGTTTTGCTGTACAAGCCTGTTTCACAAACTGAATGTAAGCCTAAGAGAGAGATGGCGATTGCAGACACTTGCTAGCATAGGCCACAAAAATGCAGGGAAACTGAGCGCAGCAACACATTACCATTGCCTGTCTCACAGACTCATAGAACGGTTTGGATGGGAAGGGACCTTTAAAGATCACCTAGTCCAACCCCCTTGCCATGGGCAGGGACATCTTTTCACCAGACCAGGATGCTCAAAGCCCCATCCAACATACCTTTGAAGGTTTCCAGGGATGGAGCATCCACAACTTCTCTGGGCAACCTGTTCCAGTGTCTCACCACCCTCATGACCAGAGGCAGTTCCCTCAGCCTGCCCCAGCTGCTGAGTGCCCCAGCCCCTCACCACCTCGAAGGTCCTGGGCTGGGTCCGCACCCCGCACACCGGTGTCCTTCCTGGACTAGGGAGACCAGGAGCGGACAGAGGTGTCCAGATGCAGTCACCAAAGTACCAAATAAGAGAGGAGGAAAGCATTTTTACTGGTCTTTTGCTTGTTTTATTGTTGTTTTTTTAATTGTTCATTGCCAATCTTGAAAAGAACTCCTAATGAAGCAGCTAGAAGGGACCTTGATGCTGAAGGCCAGCACTTCTTCCTGGCAGAACTGCAGTCTCCTGCTTCTCTGCAGGAACAGCTGTCCCTCTAACTCCTTTGCTTGATCTGTTGCTATTCTTTGGGCACTGCCACAGAGGCTCTGACTTCATCTCCAACCACCTGTTGGGCAGCCTTCTCATCCTCAGACTGAAAAAACCCCACCTCCAGACCCCAGCAACCTCGGTGGTCCTCCGAGGGACTCCTCCTTTTGCCCCAGCACAGCAGCCTCGCAGAAGGTGGGTTGTCTCATCCCCTTTTCTTGGGGCTCAGAGCAGAAGAGATGGCACCCCTTCAGCAGGGGTAGGGGGTGGGAAAGAAGGGCTCACACCACCCATGGCAATCAACAAAATAATTGTTGATGCCAGGAGATGGAACAGGTGAGCCCACAGGACGGCCAGGTGCAGGGGCTGGGCCTCCCAGCTAACGCTGGGCACAGAGGCTGGGCCGATGGTAGGGCACTGGCTGGGTGCTCCTGCAATGCCACTGCTGTGGCATCATGGAGGGGAGCCCTGGCATGGTGTAGTGGTGCCAGGTGAGCCACGCTGGAAGTGGACCCACATCCATTGGTTCTTCTTGATTTTTGGGTGGATCCACCACCATGGGTTCCACACCATCACTCACATGAGTGATGGCCATTGCTACCATGCTGCTGATGGTGTCCCTCCTCTGGTGCTGCCTCCTCTTCCTCCATGTCTCCTGCAACCGCCTATCTGTCTTCCCACGCAAAAGTGGGCAGCCACTAGCCTTGCTGCTGTAGGATGTGTTTCTTCCAATTATCCTTGGAACCCGAGGGCCTTGAAGCTCAGCGAATTGTGGGCCACTGGTCAGGGTCCCTATATTTCTAGGGCCCAGAACAGAAGGCAGCGAGGTGGCTCGTGACATCAGGAGGTCACTGTGATGGTGATGCATGTGGCCAAAGATGGCTTTTCTGGGAGTTGGGGGACCTGTGGCCTGAAAGATGCCCTACTGTGGCAGGAGGAAGCAGGTCAGGGGGGCTAAGGGCCCCTTTCCTGGGGATCATACCCGTGTGCCATTCTGCTGCCCCTTGGGCATAAGGACTGCCCTCCACCTCCCCTCACGTGCCCTAGGCTCCAGCCCCTTCCTCATTCCGTGCCCGGTGTCCCCTGGATGAGGTGGTGGCCACAGTGTTCCAGGAGGGTCGGGGATCCTCAGTGGCACCCCCACTGACCCGGCTCCTTGGAAGCGACTCAGTCCCTCATGCTCAACAGTGGCTGCAAGGGGGTGAAGCATCCAGACATCCCACCAGCAGGAAAGGCAGGAACAGCCGGCCTGCACAAGGTCTCCCAGCACTCCCACAAAGTTGTTGATTGCCAAGTGTTCCACAGGCCCTTCTTTCCTGTCCCTGGAGCATGGAAAGGTGCCATCTCCTCCACATGGAGCCCCGAGGGAGAGGGGAAGATAGGGCCCGGCTTCCCTTGGGCCGCTATGCTGGCACAATGCAAGGAGTCTGTCAGAAGCCACTAAGGGATGCCTGTGGGACCTGGATGTGGTGGGGTTTCCTTCCACTCTAAGGTTCACCCTTGCTCTGTTCTCTAGTTTTAAGGACAAATCTTCCCACTGCTTTCCACGTGCCTCCCCCTTCCCCAATAAGAAAGGGCAACATACAACCGGGAAAAGACTTTAATAATGCGTTCGTTCTTAACACCTTGGCTTGGGTGTTACTGTGAATTTCTAAGTAGATGCAACTACTCCCTCCCATTGCTATGAGAGTACAGATTATGGGTCGTAATTGCTGTTCACAAAATTTGCTCTGAAACATTGATGTTTTCAAGACACAGCAATTACAAAATGAGGCTTCTTGTATTTATTCCTTATGCTAGGCAGAGAGTTTATTTTCAAGATATACCTCTGTCCTGGTTTCAGCTGGGATAGAGTTAATTTTCTTCCTAGTAGCTGGCATAGTGCTGTGGTTTGGATTTAGGATGAGAATAATGTTGATAACACACCAATGTTTTTAGCTGTTGCTAAGTCGTGTTTATATGACTCAAGGACTTTTCAGCTTCCCATGCTCTGCCAGGTGCACAAGAAGCTGGGAGGGAGCACAGCCAGGACAGCTGACCCCAACTGCCCACAGGGCTATTCCATACCATATGGCATCACGCTCAGTATAGAAACTGGGGGGAGTTGGCTGGGGGCGCAGCAATCGCTGCTCGGGGCCGGGCTGGGCATCGGTCAGTGGGAGGTGAGCAACTGCATTGTGCATCACTTGTTCTGTATATTCTTTCATCATTATTATTGTCTTTTTCTCTGCTATCCTATTAAACTGCCTTTATCTCAACCCATGGGTTTTACTTTTTTTTCTGATTCTCTCCCCCATCGCACCGGCGGGGGGGATGAGGGCGAGCGAGCAGCAGTGTGGTGCTTAGTTGCCGACTGGGGTTAAACCACAACAACCTCTGGAAATTATAGTTCAGTCAGGTTTGATAGGAAAACTTGGTTTTGGCAGATAGTTGGTTTATTTTGCATTTTTGATTGAAAACAAATAAAACCCTCCCAACTGGCCTGCTTACAACAAAACAGCTAATGCTGAGTGAGCTGCCGCAGCAGGTAATTGAGGCTATTAGTACAGGGTGGTCTGGACAGTATATTCTAAGCCCATTATAAATTTTGTTCTGCAGCTTAGATGGGGTTAATAGCGCCCAGACATGACTACTGCAATTTTGCAGAAAATAACATTACAAAATATAAATAAACCTAATTTAGGAAGTGAAGTATTTACGAGAAGGGCTGGAGATATCTTAAGTAGGCTCAAATGAATGGCAGCACTGAGGAAGCTGTCGGAGTTGCCAACACCAAATATACGGGCCAAGTCAAACAGCCCACGCTAATGACACGGAAGTAAGTGGCCTCTTGAAGCAAGGCAGAAACAGATTTATTTAGAATGGCAGGAAAAAATACACATATCATTAATGTAGATTATCCTCACTTCAATAGAGCTCTACTAGGCAATTCTGCAGCCTAACAGGTGACGATGCAGATCGAATATTTTTCCTTGTAAATGGGATATAATGGTATCTGACAATGAACTACTGTTTAGTGTGCGTCAACTTACACAATTTCAGTGAAACATGGGCTTCCATATAGGCCTGCCAGTTCCTAATACTCACAGTCTAGAGGGCTAACAGAAAAGAAAGTTAAAAAGATAAAAAATGCCTGTTATGGAAGGCCCCATAGTCACGTCTCTGATCTGTATTCAGTTTTTTTACATTACTGAGTAGCACTGGCTGTCATTGCTCGTATTTGGCTCAACTGGGAAAAAAAAACAAGAATATTTAGATTGTCTAAAATCAAGGAGATGAAAACCAGGAAGGAAGAAAACCCCCATGGATGATGCAAAGGCCTGGGACTTACTGTTTGCATCTCTGATGGAAAACAGTGACACAGAAAAGCAAGAATAGCACCAGATGCAATAGTTTTGTCACATAAGGGTATCAGACAGACCTACGATGCAAAGTAATACGTGATACCTGTTCCAACTTCTAAAAACAAGGGGGATAAGAAGCCACATTGACCTCTTTTCCCCTCAAAAAAATCTCAGATGGGAAATAGTTACAGAATGCTGAAATAACTAAGCCTTAGGAGATGATAAAATCAGAACTAGTGACCTTTTGAGAGGGGCACTGATGCTTCAGGGGCACTCACAGGTCCACCCAACAATATTTGGACTGTCTGAAATGATCCAACATCTCAAAGACTAACTGAATCTCATTATTCTGTGTAGCTGATTTAAATTCTTTATTATGCAACATGAATTATTGTTCTAAGGTGTCTTTGGAGAAGGTTGATTTACTTAACAGCAATGTTGCCCCAGACCATCTTAGCATCTCAAAGTGTAGGGGACTCTCTCCAGATCACGAATACCAAAGCCTTTGTGCTTTGGCATGGAGAAGTCTTCTCAGGAAATCAGCAGTACAGAGGAGCTCTGATCAAGATCCCAGTGTATTTTGTTTTGGCTGGTTACCCATACAGACTATGAATTTCTAACATCATGAAAAGCATAAGTATCTAAGGATTAGGTTCACATCTGTTTCCACCCAAGCTATTACATGGATCTTTCTTAAATCTCACACCAGATCTAAATAAGACGGCTTATTTCCTTTTCTGGAAAACCCTTCTCAACTATTACTGCAAGCCTGGAAAAAGGAATTGAATTGGGAAGTGACTGGAAAAGGGAACATCAGTGCACTGCAAGAACAAACAGAACAGGGAAACTCAAAGTACAAACAAAATATATAACCCCATCAATTCTTGAGGCTATCATTGTAAGAAAGAACATTGCAAGAAAGCAAGCTGAAAAAAGAACCCCATCATCGCTTCGTTCCCCACTGCCATGACCTACAAGGCAACCTCTGTCTTCAAGGAAACATCCTGCCTTTTACCATGTTGCAGATGTCAGTAATTCCAAACCCCCAGATGAAAGACGATGTCCATCCTCTCTCCCAGCACCACTCTTCCTTCACATCTGCCTGAACTTGCAGGCGAGAGAAGGCAGAGCCTTCATGTTACTATACCACGTGCGGAAACATATCTCCAGAAGACAATAGCATTCCTCTGCCAAGCCCACAGCGTGAAGGAGATGCACAGGACGGCACCACTCTGTGAGGTCCGAGTCATCCTAATGCAGTCTGACTCAAGACAGGGAGGTGTGGTGCAAGAATACATGCTGTGTTGGCACACCACTACACAGATCTGCCACAGGTAACATTTGCACGGAAAGGAATGGCACGAGAGTTTATTTATAATGATAATATGTAATCTTTGCAAACGATTTGGGGAGCTTCTGGAGTCAGACAAACTGCAGGCCAGGTTTCAAGAAAACAAACACAGTGGCACAGGGACCCCGACACTTGGTGCCACTCTACAAAATGGGGGAGAAACCAATTTTCTGGGAAAGGAAAAGGATACTAAAGATGTACATCCTGGGGAGGCAGAAGTCTTGCCGTAAGGACTTTTTTATTCGCACATCTCCATGGTTTCTTCTGAACCCCTCCTATTTCCCACTTCAGAGAGGGGGACTGCGCAAACCACCTGTCACAACCCAAGATAGGAAGATAACACACTCCCAGCGTTATTTACACGCAATGATAAAATGTGGAGGAACAGGGGTAGGTTGAAGCAGCTGGGAGAGGCAGGTTAAAGAAGGGCCCCACGATCCCTTGTTCCTAGAAGCTGCATTTCCCAGAAATCTAATCTAATCCCGCACACCCTGCTCGTGCCTGGCTCAGTGTGACGCTCACACCTGCAATAAAGGAAATTAGTGCAAGTGATTTATAGTCCCCTGAGATACCATACTCTTTGCAGCAGAGAAAAGAGTCTGCACAGCAATGGCTGGGAATGACCTCACCTCCAAGTTTCTTCAGGGATGGGGGATCACTTTTACTATGTTGACACAAGGCTTTAAAGCAAAGGGTGATCGTTGCACAGCCTCCTTGCCTGCAAGCCTGGCTCGCGATGCCAGCCTTGCTCCGTCAGAGTCATACCTTTCTGCACAGGCAGGCGAGATGGGGCACTGCTGGGCACAGAAAAGAAGAACAGGGGCAACAGGAGGAGGTCCCTGACCCACCAGCCCTTCCATCCAAAGAGAGCACTGCAGCAGCTCTGGGAAGAGGCGGTGTCTTGGAGCGAGGGTTTTCCCTGAAGAAGACCTGTCCTTGCCCTTACCCCTTCCAGGCATGCTGCCAAGCCAACAGCATTGCAGCAGTAAAGGCAGGGTGCAGGACTTGCTCTCCACACCTGGCTGCTCTGTGCTTCCCTGTTTGGGTTTTTTGGGTGTTTTTTTTGCTCCCTCCCCAACACCTCATTCACCCTTGCAATAAGAAAGTTTCCCGTCTCCAGCATTCACTTGCGGGAGCAAAGTGTGCTGTGTTGCAGCTAGTAGAGCCGAGGCAACCATTTCTGCTGGAGAGCCCGCTCCACGGAGGTTGGTGCCTGTCAGCAGCCGGAGCGAACAGACTGTCTCCAACTCCTCGGGTTTCTTGGCAGGGAGGCAGTGTCCTGCCTGTTACAACTTGTTTTGGATGACAACAGACCACATTTCATGTGAGGAAAGTTGTGCCCATCTTCAGCTCACATCAGCCTGCTTGTTTTTCTTCACTCAGCTGTAAACATTTTTAAGATTCCTATAAATACCTATTAGGCAGTAGACCAGCTAAATATGGAAAAGGGGGGAAAGA
>VZTL01028084.1:241155-265522 GCA_013400535.1 Scopus umbretta | reverse complement strand
TAGTTGTGGTTTTTTTTTTTTTACAAGTCTACTTGCTTTTGATATACTTCAATATTTTTCAAAAGTTAGCACTATTGACATTTACTTTTAAAAATATTTACCCCAGAACCAGTGGGGGAATGGGACAGAATAGCAAAAGGCTCCTGAGATACCCACAAGGTGGTATCAAGCATATGAGATTATGCTGGAAAACGTTATGATTTCTCAGTGGGGACTTTCAGGTACATTTTGTTATAGTCACACCGTAGCTGTATTCATCTAACAAGCTAATCGTCACCTTCACTTTCCACCCACGGGATAGCTAAAGCCTTATAATTACTAAGTGCAAAGATTTGTGAGGATACCTGGCTGTGACCCACAGGGATTGGTGGAACTGGGTTTTTTGCTGCCTTGGCTGTTTTGTCCTGGTTCAGACTAAGGTGAAGGGAGGCACTTTGACAGGGCTCTGTCCATCCACCGCGTTACCACTGAAGAGGGTCAATATGCAGAGAAGTTGAATGTGTTCCTTGGCTCAAGACTCTGCTGCAAGCCTGGATTGCCGGGCAGTAAGAACATCAAATGCCGTCTAAGCCATGGCTCCGAGCCACAGTCTGCGTTTCCTTCCAGCAGTATTGAAATGCTTCCCTCTGTCTAGACTATTTTATGTCCTCTTCAGTGCCTTTTTTATGCCCAGAATTTTGTGGCAGCAGCCTGGGAGCATACTAGCCTTGCCCTGGAGAAACAGCTGTCGAGACAAAGAGAAGTGTTAAGATTGTTCGCACTCGCATACAGTGTGATACCCATAATGAACAACTCCCGCCTTTCTTCGAGGCCATCTTGCCTCATACATAGTTTATGTAAATATCCTGAAAGCAGTTTTATATCTGGCTGCTAGTGAATCTACTGGAAGCAGATCCACTCATTTTCCCTCTACATCTCATTGAACACAGACTCAGAAGAGCTAGGTTCTTTGGCTGATAGAGGACGTGCTAGAAACTGCTGGTTCAAAAAGATGTGCCTCCAGCATCTTACAGTATTGGATTTATTAAGGGTTGGATTCTTATTGACTTGTCCTTCAAGTGCTGAGCTCTTCATCTGTGATCTAGAAAAGTGCTTAACATTGTGCTCAGAATTAAGCACCTTATTCAGTAGTTGGCTGAATTGGGTAAGAATTCACCGCGTCTTGCAGGAACAAGCCTACGCTGCACAAAAGACCAAAGGTAAATCACATCTAACACGATGTGATTGACCTGTTGGCTTCTCTACGTGCATATGTAGATTCTTGTTTTCCCACCCCCTGTGTCCTGGGTCTGCCTCGCTTACCAGGCCATCACCGATATTGATGACCTGAACTTCTCAGCACCTCACCTACCCCATCTGTAGCCAGAGCCAGAAGCCCTTCTTGTCCCTAAAGAGGAAACCTACAGTTATGATAACATTTAACTTGAAATCTCGGTTGCTTTTTAAAGATCATATTTCAAGATGGACTATGGAATGCTGTATGCATCAAACCAGTGTGTTTCTCGAGTCGACATGGTCACGTCATCTATGTGCTTTTTACAGAAATAGCTTCAAGATGTAACCATGGCGTCACGGTACATTTATGAAATTTGGCAGTATTGCATGATGTGTGGGGTTTTTGTGCGTGATGGTAAATCCATGCACCAGTCTCAGCTCTGAGCTGCAGATGTGGTTTGTCCCAGCCTCTTGGGCTTTGTGTACTTTCATATTTTGGGACCACGATAAACAACCCTGGGTGGTGACGAGACAAAGCCAGGGCTCAAACACTGGGCCTGAGTTTTCCTCTGATGGCATAGACAGGCATGGAAACAGAGTGAAGGCATTTGAAGGCTCCCAGACACACAAGCAAGGGTATTTAGCAGCCAGCATCTCCCCAGACAGCCACTTGGAAGTCCACAGAAATGCAAAACTCCTGCTGGGCTTCACCAAGACCCAGCAGAGAACCACTGCCAGTGGAGTAGCATCACCCCCAGCTCTGGGTGGGCCACAGGAGCTCCCATGTGTTTCACCATCCCCATGCCCAGGGAGGTTCAAGTCTGCTCAGCCAGACTTTGCTTCATTCCAGAGACCCACTCCCATGGGATGTGGGGCCTCTGGCAGGATCTAAACATCAACTATTAAGTTACTTGTCCACACACAGAACTGTTGCAAAGCCACGTTAGTCTGCTCTACAATTAGCTTCTCCAATGGGAAGACAGCTGGGTTTTCCAATCTGCAGTGAAAAATGAGAACAAAAATACTTCCCACTTTGTAACTATTTGAAATTTTTGCATGGACTTTCAATGCTGGTAAACGGTGTTAGAAAAACCCAAGCATGAATTAGACCAGGTCTGGTAAATGCTTTCATTCTTACAGATGGTGGGCACCAGACATCTCTCATTGACTGTTTGATTATTGTTGCTGGTTTGATGCGTAAGTTGTCTTTGGATGCACTGTCAGGCTACGGCGTTGTCCTGAGCCATGGGGGAGGATGCTGCAGTGTCCCATGCATCCTCCTCTGGTGTCAGCCACTTTGGGCAGGATGAGACTCAGTGGTGCAAGCCATCTTCTTCAACAGCATGTTAGTCCATGATGACATCAGGAGGGCTTTATTGCTCTGCTGCATGTCAAACCTGCTAACTCTCTTAAAAGTGGGGAAAAATAATCATAACCCTTTACAAAGAGCTTTCCCCTTAACAAAAGCCATGCAAGAGAAAGAGGGCATCTCAGGTTTTTTCCTGGCCGTGCGCACTTCCCTCCATCAAAGCATATGGTGGGTGATGAACAGTGACACATTGGAGTTTAGTTACATCTCGCGTCATAGGAGGCAGCCTTTAAGGGGCTTTTAATCATGAAACTGGATTAAGAAAGGTTTTTCTCTTTGTGGAAGTTAAATAAACCAGCTTGCAGAGTCTTGGGAAGCTGTTTCCAGTCGGGATCCCTAAAGGCCTCTCATGGGTCATCAGATGGGTTTCCACCTCATCAGATCTCATCCCCAGCGTGCACGTTGTGAGGTAAAGGCCAAAGCTGGTAGTGACAATACGTTATGATCACCTCTAGGGCTCTGCTACCAACAAAGGCTTACCTTTTGTTGGGTGTGGCAGGAGCAGAAGATCTTACTTGACATGAATTTTTTTTTCCTTGGCTCAAGGAGGAATTAAGGTGGTGGCTAGAGATGGATTATTTGAGGACATGGAGTGACACAGTCAGCCTGGCAGGCTGTGAGAGTGAGAACCACTCTACCTCTGTATCTGTGAGCTATTGCAGTGCAGCCCATTTCTGCACTGGGCAGAAGATTATCTTGTCCAGCATTTTGGTGAACTTCCGGAATGGATGGACTGAGTCTACTCCAGAGCAGTTATTATGGACCCCTTCAATGGTGGGGCAGTGCCAGTGCACAGGAGTGCAAAGAGAAGAAGAGGACAGAGGTGAGAGTTGGATTTGTGGGTTGCTGGCTCTCAGCAGAGTGCGTTTGGGTAGATCCCATTTGGGTGAAAAGCTTCTGTATCTGTTGTACACTACAGACATCTTCACACCTAGCAGGTCAGTTGGGTGGTTATTCACTGCCACTGTCATCTTCTCTAATATTTCACTTTGTGAATATAAGGTGATGCTAGAGAATGAAAGACGGTTGCTAACTCTGAAGGTTAAAAATAATAAAAGTAGGCAAAAATCTGACTTTGTGCTTTGTGATGGGTTGCTCAGTGTAAAATGATCTTGAAAACATGCAGAAGTGTGAGACCCAGTCTGGCACTCTGTGCAGACCCCTTTATGAGTCCTTACAGACTCTGGAGTCTGGGTGCTCACATTCATGACTTCCAGGTTATGTTAAAGAACAAAGATAAGGCTGCTTCGCTCAAAACCCCAGGAGATGTTGGCCTCCACATCTTGTCTTGCTTTTGAAGTAACAGATGTAACCTATTTGTTGGATGCCTGAAGGGCATTAGGAAAAGGTCAGTGGTTAGAATACAGATTACATGCTGTAGAAGTGCATTAAAATAGCACAATTCATTAAACTGTGAGGAGCAGAATGCTTGGAGTTAAGGGTGGGATTGCCTTTGTAACCCCTTTTGAGCTTCGTGGCCCATTTTGTGTGGAGGAATTTGAAATGCAGGTAGTTTTGCCTGCCCTCTTTTTGCCTTGTTATAAAATATTCATACTGTAGTTCAAGGGAACGGATGTCAGAACTTCTGAGACCGCTTTTGCGACTGGCATGATGTATGCCCATGCACTGTCTATATTCCTCTTTTTCCCAACACATAGGCTAAGGGGCAAACCCCGTTTGCGATCCCTACATGACCATCCCACTTGAGTTTTGCCACCGGCGAGCGGGATAACCTTATGCCGCTGTTGAGTCTCTGAGCATCTGCCGCTGACAACTGTGGGCAACCTCGCCTCTCCCTGGCGGCCAGCTCACAGGTGGGACTATGCAATTTAAAGAAGAGTGATACTTCCTTCCCTAGGAGACCATATTGATGCTGAAAATGCTTTTGTTGTCTATCACAGAATTAGACATGTGGACAAATGGGTACATCATAGAAATCATCATAAAACATATCTTAAAAAACTTACTTTCTAAGCTACCAAAAGCAGTTAGACTACACTGGAACCTAAACTCTTTTTTTTTTTTTTTTTTCAGTCATTCTGAATTCGAGCTGTTCCAAAAAAATTAATGTTGAGATGGCAAACCCATTCTCCTAGGATCTTTTTTGGGTTTTTTTTAATTAGTATTTTAGCAGGGTTGCTTTCAGCCCCCTGCATGTTTTCACAGATGGATGGGGAGCCCCATCAGGAGATGCGCATCAGAATGAGTGAAAAGCGCGGCATACCTATCCCAGCCATGCTCATGATCATTGGCTTTAGAGTGTCAGCTACCCTTTGGACAGCAAGAAACCTGCTTCTGATACATATGCTAGCAGCCGTGGTTGTCTGGTGTCCTTAATGTAAACGCATGGCTCTGATCATGAAGCAGAAGCAATTGCCCGAGCAGGTAAGTCTCCAGCAGGACGCCATGCGCGCAGGCAGGCTCCATTTGTCACTTTATTGCCTGTTGATGCTGTTCGGGATGGGTGGGAAGGTGCGCTGTTACAGTTATGGCTTATTCTAGCAGCTCCCTTTTATCTTCAAAGAAGTTTGGCCAAGAGCAAACCCCTCGTGTCACAAATGAAGCGTTTCATTTTGATTTCAGATCCCGCTCAGTGCCTCAGCTGCCGTCAGCACGATCTCCTGCGGGAAGGGTGGCTGCCCCTCGGATGAAGGGCAGAAATGAGGGCTGAGAGCCTGCCCAGGTAGCCTCGTCTTTGCGGTCAGAAACTTTAGCTGAGTATTGCCAGGCATGATAGCTCAAGGACAGGTTGTACGGAGGTATTTGTAACTCCAGAATTTCCACTAGAACATTCTGGAGTTATAAAGCCCTCCATACAATAGCTGCTGTTTCACGAGTGCTTATCCCCTTCTGACAAGGTTTCTGTCACTTCCCTACCCTGCGCAGAGAGAACGCAAAGTCTTTAAATCTTTTTTAGCAGCTGCACAGGTGGAAACGGGCTGAGACGGGTACCTTGAGACAGAAGGTGGTTCCCAAGGAAAGGAATCAGTCTGATGGGGGCTTGAGTTTGGAAAGAAGGGAGTGGTGGAAGAGACCTCCTCTAAGGTAAAATGTTCATATGCTCCAGTGTGCTACTGAACTGGTGTGCCTTGCTTTGTCCCATACCTAATTCCACGCAGGAAGACTACTCTGATCCTTAGCCTGGATCCTCATTTTCTCAGTCCCATTTAGTTGTGTCTGCTGCAGCAAACTGACCTCTCAGCTGAAAGGACTCCTCTCATTTTCACTGCGTTCATGTTGTTGCAGCAGCATATTATGGGTGTGAGACCATATGTGAGACCATATCGTTTTTCTAAGGGCTGGCACTGCCGTTCTAAGCTTAATGCAGCTACTGATGTAGTCTCACGAATACAAACGAGCTGCCTCCTTCCTTCCCCTGATATCTGGGGAGGTGACGCCGAGGGGTGCGCTCTCACTGTCTGCAAAAGCGGTTTGAAATGGGACAAATCAAGATTTCAAGCTGAGTTCGCACCCACATTAGGATGGAGTGACCCTGAGCTATCCTCACAGACTCCTGCGAGGCTCCGCCAGGGTTGTCCCAGGACAGCCCAGATCAGAATTTGTCTCAACACAAAAAGCTGTTACAACACTACTGTCCCCTACTACAGATTCCTGTGTCTTTAGTCCCCAAACAAGCAATTGCGGGGCAAACACCATCAGTGACAAGCAGAGTCTGTCAGCACGTCTTCATAGTCCTGTCGTTGGAAAGCCGTCCTTGGTAAGAACAGATTGTCTTCCTTCAACACATCCGTGTCCCGAAGGAGGAGTGGATTTGCTTCTCTAACTCCAGATTGGAAACTCTGCCCCTGAGCCATGAAAGCAGTGGCAGAAAACAGCTCCCTGTACTCTTCTGGAAATAAAAGGGGATTATAGCTTAAGCCAATCAAACAAGTAAGACCACTTGGTAGTTTAATGAAAGTGGCCCAGTGGAAAAGCCAGGGGACTCTCCCTCCAGGAACGCTATCTGCAGGGCATCCGTCACTCACTGCCAGGTGCAGGCAGGAGCCCCTGCTCCTCAGCAGCACGGACCAGGATCGATGTTGACATCCAAAGGATGAAGACAGAAGAACTCATCCAGTCTCCTCCAGCACAAGGAAAATAGACAGCAAGTCCGTGACAACCATTTCCTTTGGCCACCCTGGAGATCTGGTGCTCCAGGCAGCTGCCTGCCCTGGCTGCACCCAAAGCAAACCCTGAGGAGCACTGTGGACAATTAGGGAGGCCCTGCAGGAATTGCAGGATGTCTCACGTCCTCCTCTCTCTGGTGCATGTAGGAGTGGGATGGAAACTACCTCACCTGATAGTATCTTGGTGTCAGGACTGTCACTAATTCTTCCTGAAGGCAGCACCAAATTGCTTTGCTGTGGGTGGGGTGGTCAGTGGTTGCTGTGAGGATCCGAGGAGGTAGGGATGCTGCTCCATGCCTCCGCCTGTACAAGTGCCCAGTGGTTCTGCATGGAGCCTCTTAGTCATGGCCCACTGAGTGAATATTGTCTCAAAACATACAGGGCAGTTCTGTAGCTCCTTGCTCTGGGTTTCATGAGAGTGCTACCAGCCACGGACTTGCAATGGGCGGGAGGGGCTTTACCCTTACTCTTCTTTATTAGGCTGGAAACCCTGAAATACTGGAAATGCAACATTTCCTGTCCTGCTTGCTCCCTTTGTTAGGGAGATACAGGTCAGCCCTCTCTTGTGGATGGTCAGGAATGCGTGGTACTCCGCGATGAGTCAGTCTCCCCAGCTGAGGGATGCTGCCCAGTCCGTGACTCACCGTGCCTCACTTGGTACTGCATGGATGCAAATGCTGCAGAGAAACCAGGTGTCCGGCTGGGTGCTCCTCAGCTGGGAAGTTGTTCCTGTTTGGTCCCTCCTGGGGAAGAGGTTGCCACGCTGAAGGTGCTTTTTAGGGTGGTCGTAAGGGTCGCGGTCTGCACAGGTCTGCAGAGCCCCCGGGGCGGTCGCGGGGTTCATCGCTGCCATCGGGAGCAGGGATGCCTCTGCACCCACCGTGGGCCCTCCTGCCGGGCAGGGAGCGTGGCCACGGGAGGCAGGGGTGCCCACGCACGGCTCCGATGCTTATTTTAGGAGTAGCTGTGCACGGCAATCAATAAACCTGCTGCCGTCATTTAGCAGTCACGAAGTGAGACAGACTCGGGAAAGCGGGCAATGGGAGGAGGGTGGGAGCAAGGCATGAGCTGATTTAGAAAACAGGCTCTGCAGCATTTAGGGGAGTGCATGCACGACGCTGCCTGTCTCTCCTTTGAGCTGAATAATGCACAGTTATTGTAAGTGGCCCTGTTATAATTAGAGGTGTACTGACCTGCGTGACAGCAGCAAGTTGTCAAATGCCACCCACGGGCTAGTGAGCAGGATGAGTAATTTGCACCCCCACCATCTCTCCGGCTTCGGTGACGGTGCTGGCGGCTGGAGAGGGTCCCGGCTGCCCAGCCTGCGCCCAGAGCCCCACCGCTGAGGAGGAGGAGGAGGAGGAGGAGGACGGGCACTGCTCTCACCTGGTTACTGTTGCTTGGGAAACCTCTCCCTCCGCATCCGCCTGTTCAGTACAGTGGTTCTGCCTTCCAAAAAGGCAAAATTGTGATGGGGCATCTTTGGGGGATGGGGAGGGGGGGGAGGAGAAGCAGCACAGGTGCAAGAAAAAAGCACAGAAGAGGGATGGGAATATTCCTGAACGTTTTGTGAGAACAAGTACTTAAAAATATTTGTGTTTTCACAGGCAGCATCAGAGAAACAGACTTGTAATTGTGTGGGTGCGCGCTCTAGGCTGTAGTCTGCTGGGCTCTGGAGATGCAATTTTGGCCCCACAGAAATAAGTGATGAAATTCCACTGACCTCCCAGGGGCAGGGTTTTGCCAGGGACCAGGAGGAGCACTGGAAGGGCTTAGCCAGGCTCTGCCCCTCACCTTCCCTCTGCTCCCATATGGATCTCTCAGGCACGTTTATACCAGGGAGATTTTAACGGGTATATTTGTGAGGAGAGATGCCTCCGGAGCCTATGGCTAAGGAGAGGAGAAGTCAGTGCCGTGTGCTGGGGGGATGCGAAAAGGCTGGGGACACGGGGGAATCCCTGGCTCCGCTCTGGGTGCAACGGAGCGGGGGTGAGGATAGCTGCCCTCTTCTGCAGTGCTGGGTGAGGAGCACGCGTGCAGCCCGCCGGAGCATCTCCTTGGGCCGCAGGGTGATGGACCTGCATCTCCCCATGAAACTTCCCAGAAGGGCGCTCTCCTGCTGTAGCAGAGCCAGGCAGCCTGTGGGACTCTGCTTGTGATTAGAGAAACCTGCTCTACCAGGAGAAAAATTCAAGCATTTCCTTAAAAATTCATTATTTCCTCTTAATAAAAATTTAGAAAGTTTAAACACCTCTCTCAACGGACTCGGTGAAACGGTCTGTGCGTGATTCATCTGGGCTTCCCTTAGTAGCTGCTCCCAGTGAGGCATTTCTTCTTGCTGCCAGCAGGAGAGACAGAAACCTTCAAAAGGAGCTTGTCATGAAGCGGTTTAGCATTTGGGACGGTGGGTGGGAGTCTGGCCGTCTGCGCGCTCCAGTGAAGCTTCGCTGAGCACCACCGGCCGCAGCTGGATCCCATCCTGGGGGTGCTGCAGGGGTGGGGATGGAGGGGCTGCTCCCCCTGACTCGCAGCACTTGGGCTTGGGGCCAGGAGGAGACGGAGACTCCGTGGGTGTACACAGGCCTGAACCTGGTGCCACCCTTCAGGAGATGGCCCCGAGCTTGCTGGGCTGTGCGCAGGGGACCCGTACCAGGCTGTGTCTCTCTCGATGCACCGGCAGCCCTTGTGCTCTGAGGGCAGTAGCTACAGCTGGCTTGTAGGGGTTGGGGGTTTATTTTCCAGCAAACCTGTGATTTTATCCATTCTTGTATGTGTATGAGCTTGAGGATGCTCTTGGCTTTCTGTCTCCAGAGAGAAGGCAGTGTCTTCGCTTTAACTGTGCTGTGAGTCCTAGGGAAAAAAATCAGTCGGTCAGTTTTTCTTTGCCTTCTACTGGGAGATCCCCCTCTGGTCACCGGGGGATTAGACTTTTTCAGTGTTCAGATTTTCAAATGGGGAAAGTGGCTGTTCACTGTGGGAATCTTTGGGTCCTGCAGGTAACCCTTCCAGCTGGCAGCAGCACAACCTTCCCTCTAAAATCAGTCCCTGGTCACAAGCACTGGCACTTTTTGATATTCCTAAATGATGACATTAATCATTTGCTATTTTTATTCACTCTGTCAGGAACATTTGGTAATTCCTTTTTGTTTCTCTTCCCCGCTTCAGGCTGCTTTCCAGTCACTTTCAACCCCCTTGGCTAGATGCATTCTCCCTGCCCTCCTGAACTCCTCTCCGTGGTTATGGATTAGAGTGAGCAGAAGCTGACAACCAACTTCTTCATCGACTTCTCTTCGCTTTGCAAAAAAACATTATTGGTTTTTAAATGGTGAAGCTGTTTGTTCTGTACAGAAGAGCCAGGGTTGCAGCACCTTTTCCAATCCATTCGGGACCAGCTGCATCTGGGGCAGCACTGTGCCCGTTTGCTGGAGAAATGGGCGTCCAACGTCAGCATCTCCGTCGAGTCATCATCCACTTCTAATGTCACTTTGATCTGACAGAAGGAGAAACATCTCTCTGAGCTAAAGGTCTTCCCATCTGGAACTCTAGGACACTTAATTACCATGCAGCGAGTACATTTTATATTGCCATTACAAATAATTTAGCTACAACAATATGGCAGTTTAATTTGCCTTATTTATCTCAATCATTTTGCATGAGAGAGATAAATGCCTCAGCATGATTTCATGTGGACGCTTCGTCTCCTTTAATGTGGTTACAGGTAAAGGCTGCACAATACATCCCTGCATGAAGATTAATCTTGCAGGCAATTGGCCTGAATTAAAACACCCAAACCAGATAAACAGAAACTTTGCTTGCATCGTGGCTATGAACCGTGCCAGCGTGCTGATGTGAATTACTTTAAAAGTATCTTCCCTTCAGGCACGGGAGAGGGGAAGAGGCAATATACGCACACGTCCATGTCCACGTAGTCCCGCTGAGCACGTACTTTGCTGCTTCTTTCCTTTTTTAGTTTTGAAATGTCAGCACTTTCCGTTCCCATGGGAACCCTGTCTTTTCCATTGGCACTACGTTGCATTTAAAGATGCTGGGACTGGAGGGGCTGTGGTCCTTCCGGCAGCGTGTGCCGACCGTTCCCGGCTCCCGGCTCAGCAGAGAGGGCTGGATGCGGCAGCCCCAGTCTTTCGCCGAGCGTCCTGCTCCTCCGCCTGCCCCGGCGGCGCTGGGCTTGCAGGGGCAGCCTCAGCAAAAGGCGTAACTGGGGGAAGGGGTCAGGAGCTAAATGAAAACAATTACAGGCCTGATTGGAGGCTCTCTTCGAAGTTCCCTGTGTCCTCATGGGAGAGCACAGGATCTTCCCAGCACGGAGAAAAGCGTGGCGGATACATAAGCACTGTGGTGAAATGCCTTTCGGGTGATGAAACTCACATTCTTACAGTAAAAACCTGATTTTGCTATTGTTACAAGTCTCCCCAGCTTGCCTGGAACCACATTAGGAGGATCCATTCGCTACTGGTCATCCGTAATGTGATAAAATATCCGTAATAGACTTTGTGAGGTTCGGCCACTCAGTACTTCCAGGAGTTTATATTCTGGAATACATTGAGTTAATATAGTTCACCAAACACAGACTGAGGTCACTGGGTTTATGGGTGCCAAGGTGGGGCGGCAAGACAGTTCTCTTCATTGCTCAGTTTTAAAATGCTGCTTCTTAAAAAAGATCCTTTCAGAGCAGTAGGACGTGTGAAACAATGCTGCGAGCTGCTGACAGGTACCATGGCAATGGGCTCTGCGAAAAGCTGCGCCACTCTTCGGAGCTGCTCCTCCTATTGACTGAACTATTTTTCACTCCATATTTATGAGTATTCCCACTCCTGAAGGATGCTGACAGCTCTTCCAGGTATTGCTAATGTCTCCGGCCGGGGGCATGCAGCCTGTACCTCCGCTGAATCTGGCCGCGGGTCTGTCTGTGCCCAGCAGGCAGGTCCTGGCTGGTGGGAGCCGGGGACACGCGCCGTGCTGAGGCGCCAGCCTGAGAGGTGACGCTGGGGCCAGGGTCCTGCCATCGATGTGCTGAGATAGCGCTCGCGTCCCGCTCTTTCTTGCCCCAGCCTGCCGCCTGCCTGCCTCCAGAGCCCCTTCCCTGCAAGCTGCCCTCACTCACAACACATGCTGGGGAATCTTCACCTTTTTCTGTTTGTCTCACTTGGTCTCTCAGCTCCCTTTAGTTTTGCACGAGGCCTTTCTCACGGTCAGGCTGTGTCACCTCACCTCTCAAGTTCAGAGATGCTGTGCACCGGGAAGGTGCCACCGGCTGCGCCGGGCCCTGCATCGTTACTCTCTAGTGGGGCGTATTTTTGCTAACTGCTTGGCTGGTGCAAAAATGCAAATTGCAGCTTGTCAGAGCCGCCCATGCGTCGGAGCTGAGAACGAGAGGCCGCCTCGGTCATTGCCCCTGGTGCCGAAGAGAAGAGCTCTGTGAGGCTGCGCGCCCCGGTCCTTGTGGCCATGCCCGCCCCGTGCCAGGCCAGCTGTGCTGAGCCCCCGCTGTCACCGTCCCGCGCCCCTGGCTCCTTCTGACCCTGTGGCCATAGGTCTTCGCTCTCGGTTCCTGCCGGTAGTTGTGACTGCAGACGCTGGCGATTTCTGCTCTGCCACGGTGTCCCCCGCTGAAGTGAGTCCGATGCTTCGTGTTGTGTAGGCTTTCTCCAGTGGCGCAGGAATGGATTTATTATGCAAGGGTGTAATACAGTTGTTTCAGCTGACTAATAAAATGCAGCACTGCATAATGCAACCTTCCTGTTCTGCTGGGAGATGCATACGGACATTAAATCCCCAGGAAGGGTGGTTCACCGCCCTGAAGAGATGCTTTGGCAGGGAGGGGAGCAGGAGGTCTCACATGCACTTTCAGGCAGCAGAAACCAGCCCTGCCTGCCGTGGGGTCCTGCCCTCTCCTGACCGGCCGCTGGCTCTGTGCCTGTGCCACCCTCTCCTTTCCGACAGCCCAAACCTGGGCAGAGCCCAGCCAGCACTCACGTGCCCGCCGTCCTCCTGGCACACCGTCCCCCACAGCAGTGTCGCACTCAGGTGGTGGGAGCTCCATCCAGGTTATGCTGGGTTGTGCTCCCATCCCCACCGGCCGCCCGTGGCCCCGGCAGCAGTTGGGCCAGCGCCGAGCCAGTACAGGCAAAAAGCCTCCCCCTCCATCTCCCCGGCTTCACGGAGCCGGGACGTGGACCGCTGTGCCCTGTTCTCGGTGCCACCTGCGGTATGGAGGTGACATCCCTCCCTGCTCCCAGTACACATCCCGCAGCAACCACGGTCACAAGAGAGCCAGCACAAAAGCCGAGCTAGGCCAGCCGCGGTGCTCAGCCCGCACCGCATCCCCGGCAGGGCTGTGCCGCAGCGCAGGCAGGCAGCGCTCCCCTTCCCTGGTGTGATGTGGCTGAGCTCTGGGAAGCCAGACGTTCAGAACAGGAAGGTTAATTGCTGTTTGCTTTCAAAGCCTTTATCTCATTTTTTAACTCCTCTCTCTTTCATCTTCCCTGCCTGCTTTTTGAAGAACAGCATTTAGAAATCTGTTTTTCAGGGTCCAAACCAGCTGCAGGTTCAGGACCAGCGAGAATAAATGGAGAAGACCCATCTCAGGGCTGCGGTGGTCCCGTGTGCAGGGACCTGCGTTCCAGTAAGCCAGATTACTTACTTAATGAGGGGAGTCATCGAGCCCAGCTCCCCAGGGTGGCCTGGCCCCACTGTGAACCCCGCGTGCTTCATCTCTCTTCTCAGTTTCTCTGCCTTGACTCCCAGCCGTCAGCAGCATCTTTGCCTTTCTCTGTTAAATTAAAGAACCTTTAACCATCAGGTGTTTTCCTTACCATAAAGATATTTATATACTTGAATAAAGTCAACTCTCAGTTTTCTTTATAAGTTAAACAGATCGAGCTTGTAGGGGTTTTTTGCCAGCCTCTCAGTGATTTTACTCATTCTCTTCTGTGCTCTCTGCACACCTCTGTTAAGAACTCAAACACCAAACCTGAATGCAGATTTCCAGTGTTGGTTTAAACACTGGGTAATTGAATTTTCCATGGGCAAATTCACTGCCCTGCTCTCCTTGCTTTTGGCTTTGCTTGCCAGGGAGCACCCTGGACGCTCCCAGCATGTTGCTTTGCCTTCCATGCTCTCCCAGGGCTTTCCAGGAGCAATCTCCGGCAGCCTCATCATGCCCTGCTGCCTGGGCATGGCCAGTGGGTCTTGCACTCGCACGTCCAATTTTATTCTCAGCCGTACTAAAACGCCCTCCATTTGGATGAGCGGAGCGTCTCAGAGCACCGTGGGCCTCAGCTGCTCTTCCTCGTTAGTGACTGTCCTGCCAGGCTGTTAATCATCCTCATGTTTTATCAGCAGTGATCTTGCATTTGCTAACAATTTGCTGATTAAAAAAAATTACTACCAGTCCCCGGCGAACCCCTCCAGAAGCAGTGCCGTGCAGCGACGGTGCTGCGCCGCGGTCGTGGCACGGACCTGCCAGCTGGCCGGCGCTCCTCAGCCTGGCCCTCGAGATGATGCTCATCCTTACAAACCCCATATTATAGCACATCTGCGCAGCTTTGCCTAATTGTAACCTTATCAAGGAAGGAAAACATGTTTATTTGACAGAATCTACTGTCTATAAAACTATTGGCGATAATTATATTTTTGTCCCTTAATTCCGTCTCAATTTTTCCATTAGCTTTCCTGTCTAGAAACCTGCCAGTCTGCTTGAATATCAGTACAGCGTCAGCACTTTGCTTGCTTTCAGATTTTCCCAGGTATTCAAAAGCGTATTCAAAATCAACAGCATTGGATCAACCAACTCTTTTCAGATTCAGGTGCTCCTGGTTGGGGCTATTTTACGTCTTCCCTGCTTGCCAATAGATGGGAAGCCTGTTTGTCATTCTTCTGCGGTTCAGGCGCTGCCCTCGGCTCCTTGCCAGGTGCCAACGCTCGCTGCCCCGTCTGCTTTCTGTGCACACAAATCAACTGTCCCGCTGTTTCAGGGAAGCTGTGGTCCAAAACGTTGTTATCTGATTGCTCCCAATAAACACACAGGTCTTCTGGTTGTTTCTCATCCTTCCCATCCGATGGCTTTTTTCTCTTCATCAATTTTGTGCATTTTATGACTTTTAATTCACCGGCTCGTCTCTGCTTCCCCATTTCTCATTTGCCAGCTATTGGTTTTTAATCCCTAAGCGCAGACTCACAACAAGAATACATTTTTTCTCAGAAATACTTTGCTCTTGATTGCAGAGTGGTGGTTATGGGCTGCCTAGTGAGCTCCTCTCGAAGAGTGTTAGCTTTCAGGCATATTCTTCTCGCTCTCTTTTCTTCTCAATCTCTTTGTTCCTCATTCAGCTCATTAGAAGCATCAAGTATATAAAAATATTACTACAGTTAATGAGCGCGCTCATTTAATGAACGTGTTTAGTAGGTGTATTTGATACCATACTAAATACAACTGTGTAAATGTAAGGCACTTCCATTTTTGTAAAGGTTCGGCTTAGTACAGAATGCCATTCTTATTTACAACTATGCATGAAGTAACTTCTTCACAGCATTCACGTATATGTCAATACATCCATCCATACGTTCTGGGCTGGACCACCCTCTTCTGCTCGTGCTAAATGCGGTCGGGCGGGGACTGCTGGTCGCGGGGCAGCCGCGCACTTCCCACGCGCTGCTCAGTTCCTCTTTATCCCTTCTGATAAACTCCAGGAAAGAGCTGCAGCCTCTGGGGTGTGCGTCAGGCCTGAAGAACCCGCGTCCCCCAGCACCGAGCTGCTGGAGCCAGGATGCGGCCCCTCCTGGCTGGGTTAGGAGGAGGCAGTAACGAAGCAGACCAGAGGGGAAGGGGAAAGCTCTCTGCACTGTCAGCCTAAAAGGGGGGCAATGTTGTGGTAACAGCCCAGAAAAATGGGCTTCCTGCATTTTGGAAAGCGGTTAATGTAGATGCCAATTGCTTTCCTAAATATGCTTCCACCTGGGTGTTTTTCTTACGGGATCTCCTTACGGTTCCCGTGCACAATACCTACTTTCAAATTTCTTTTCCGCAGCTCGGCACAATCTCTGCCTCCCAGACAGCATTCAGAAATCCTCAGGGACAAAGGAATTTCATATTGACTCTAAATAAAAGGGTAACTTTACACAAAGAAAAAAGAAAAGACAAAACAAAAAACCAACCAACCAAAGCAGAAACAAAACCCCCAGAGTTTCCTAAAGCGGAAAGGGAGGTTTAATTTGTTACCCAGCGCCGCTGCTGTAGCGCCCAGAGAACAGCCCTGCCGCAGCACCGCGAGGCCGCGAGAGCTGTCATCCTCCCCCGTCCTCTCCTGTCAATACAATCCTTTGAAATGCATCTTTTTCCTTAAAATTCATTAACCTGTAAAAAGGATTCGTTTCATGGAGAAAATGCCATTTACTGAATAACGAGCGGCCATCATCTCTACATTGATTTTCCAGGGTCTTATCAAGAGAAACAGTATTAAGTAACTCGGCAGACTGGGGGCTGCGGTCTAACCCACTGGATTTACCTCGTTAGGCTCTAACGAAGGCCAGCTGCGCAGACAGTGCGTTTGCAAAAGGGCAGAATGAAGAAAATCGGAATGCTGGCGGGATGCATCACCCATAGCCTCAGCCTGCTCACCCGGCTTGCCCAGCCCGAGGTTCGTTATCCCGGCTTGCTGCGCGCTCTGAAAAGGTCAAACAGGTTTGTGTCATCAAAATGCCACAATTTTTGAAGACAATTTATAGGGGCAGCAGCGTCTCAGAGAGTGCGTTCGCTGCCTTTCCAGGTGGGCCCGGAACAGCTATCACAAATCTCTTTATCTCTTTCCACCCGAAATGTGCAGTAAATGCACAAGCCTCAGAAATGCAAGGGATTATCCACTCCCTGCTGACAGCCTAATGGCGTGTCTGCAAATGCGCAAATTATCTTTGCAGTTCTCTTGCAATTGCCAAAAAATCTGTATATAAAATGGAGATAATAAGCAGTAAATATTCAAACCAAGCTGTTGAATTTGTAGATGTAGAAGCACCCTGGGAGTCCATTTTCCTCAGACAACAGGGTTCTACTAGAAATATTTTGAAGAAAGTAATTTTAAACATATTTAAGAGAAAAATAAAAGCAAGTTAGGAAAAGAAATGCCCGTTGCCTGAAACATTCCTCACGCAAATGCGTTTTCTTTACACGGTGCCCAAGCACTGGTCGTTTTAGCAAGACATCTGAGGCTGACGAGCTTCCTCCCCTCTCCTCCCTTTGCAAACATCGTTTTAAAGTCCCTTGGATCCGCGCAACGTGTGTTTCAATTACGGCGCTTCACCCGTTCCCCCTTCCTTTGGAAAAATACTAACTGAGCATTTGATTCTCCCGCACGTCGGCGGGATAGCGCCGTCCTCTGCAGACAGCCCGTCAGCGTCGGCAGCGGCATCGCGACGCGCCTCAGCCTGACCGAGGATGGCAGGATGAGACCCGCAGGCTGGGAGCGCGCCAGGGCAGGGAGTTGTCATTCCGCATTTATCTGCGGAGCCGTCGCCTCCAGCCGTGTGCGGGGGCTGCAGGAGCAGGCGTCCTCTTCCCACCAAGGCGATGAAGATGTTTTACAAACGGAAAGAACGACAGGGAGGAGCCTCCAGCCCTGTTTCATGCGAGAGCCACAGAAATACTCCTGCGGCCGCGGTGGTACGGCCACATCGGCCGGACAGCCCGCGCCTCCTGACTGGACTGTCTCCTGCTCTACCGACCGCAGGCTCCGCGGCTCTCCCACCCTGCCCGCGGGGTAGCTCCCTGTGCCGAGAGGCTCGGCGGGTGTTTCACCCGGATGGGGAGGCTGTACGAGAGCGACAGCCCCTCCGCCTGTCACTGGAAGAATCAGGCAGAGTTCAAAGCAGAAATGCCACGAGTACTTTAGATTAAATCCAAATTAAATCCAGTGCTTGTCAAACCTCGTGCTATTAGGAGGAGCGGCTGGAGCAGAGTGCTCAGCTATTTGCTGTTAATAGGGTCAGGCTGCTGCCGAGCAGACTCGCTCTGCCTGGGGCAGCGCACCTCCCTGCCTTCCTCCAGGAAAGAGATATTTTAGGAGGGTTCCCAAAGGCTTGTACCTTGGCATCCCCTCGCAGAGGCTGGGGAGCAAGCTTGAATTAACACCGGAGGATGAGCCGTGTGTTTTTTCTGCGGGAAATACGCCAGCTTGGCTGCACCCTGTGCACAGCTCGGAGCCTGGGTCAGCTCAAAATGTGGCTGGCAGCCCGCAGGCAGATGGGGCCCGTGGCGGCGGCGGTTGCTCTTCTGCGGTTTGGAAAAACATGGGGTTTAGGCACGTGTGGTTGGCTTTTTGGTTTTTTTTTGCAAGGGCTCATCAAGTGTTTCGCTATGGGGTGGGCTGTCTGGTTAAGGTGAGAGGAGTCATACCCGACCCCTGCCGCCCCCAACCCCTGCCCCATCTCCCTCGCTTGCTGACATCCCACCCATCACACCACCCGCAGCGGGACCCAGAACACACGCTCGGCTTCTCCTGCTCATCTTCGCTCCAGACCCAGACCCACAGCTCCCCAAACCAGCGCTGGACGGTGCCTGCCCTCGGCAGCTGCTGTAAGTTATTACCATCTTCCCCTGCAATGAAATGCCACCCAGATTCCTGCAGTGCCCGAGTCCTCCCATACTCGGTACCTTCCCACGCGTTTTGGCTGGCTTGAGCGCTGGCTGTAGCGTTGTGAGGGCTCTTCTGCTGCCTCTTGGCGCCTGCTAACGCCCGGGGAGCCTGGTCCCGGGGAGGCGGCAGGACAGGAGCCCCGCACAGACGAGGGTTCCCGCGGGCACTTAAAGGATGGGGCTTCAGCAGAGCTCAGCAGAGTTATGCTGCCCAAATCTTGTTGGATTATTTGTCCAAGTCCACCAAGCACCCTTGAAAAGTAAGTATTTACTCACATGTAAATTCTTGCATGCACATCAGGGACTGCATTAGCAAATCCAAGACCTCATGCCTGAAAATCGGGAGCCAGGGGTGCAAAGCCTGAGATGGAGAGCAAAAATCCCCAGGGCTGCTTTTCCTGCTGTTTTATTTCTGACCCCCGCTGAGCACCCTCTGGTCCATATGCCTCACATTTTCAAGCCTTCTTTTGCAATCAGGAGGGATAGATTTTTTTTTTTTCTGACAGAGACTGTGATTACTTCTTAGTCATGGAGAGCAAGAAGTAGGACTTTCAGAAAAATACCACTAAATATCACGAGAATCATAAAAGAAATCACAAGCGCTGGCCACAATGCACAGCGGTGGGTCACGGCAAAATCTCACTGAGTGTGTTGGTGGGATGCGGCCCACGCGTTTGTACGGACCCCCCCGAGTTCACAGTCCCCAGACACAGACAGAGATACCCTTCTCTCTGCCTGTTGCAACATTTACAGAAGCGGTCTGTAAATAGAATTACAGCAATATTTTAAATGGATTTCTGGGCTGGATTCAGAACTATTCCCTATTTGTATTCCCTAAATATAAACCAGAGCGTGTCTTGCTAGCAAAAAACTGCCAAGAGCGTTTTTCAGTGTTACCTCTGTGAGTACCCAAGGAGACTGAAAGTTGTATTTGCACTTTTAAGGACTGGTGATGTAAATGTCTGCCAAACCAGTGACTCAGAAAGAGGATAACATTCTGTGTGCCCCATCTAGCCAGGCACAAGCACAGTGCCTCCAATCTGGATTCTCTGCCACGAGCGCGCGGAGCAAAGCTTTTTCTGACATACTTATGATTAGCTCTGCAAGCAAGGGAAAAAAGTCAAAGCAATTGTTTGCTGTGAATTGCCGACTTGAACAGTCACACTTCGTGCTGTCTCTCTCCTTCACAAGTGCCTTCCTCTACGAGGGGAGAAGAGGTGGTGCCGTCACGCGATGCCGAGAGCGGGGAGCGAGCTCCCCACCACGAGGAGCTTGGCCGTAAAGAGCTCCCTAAGGAAAACGAAGACATCCAGGGGTGAAGAGCCTAAAAAGGATCTTTAGGGCCAAAGAAAGGCTGGTGGCTTTGAGCCCACAGGGAACCTCCTAAAAGGTACAGGCTCTGCCTCACGAAGGGAGGAAGCTGTTTTCCCGGCAGAGCCAAGCCCCTCTGGATGCAACCAGAAGTGAAGGTGGGGAGACAGGCCTGGCACTGCCCGTGGCTCAAGGCATTGCAGGAGAGCTTGGGGGGGTCCCACGGCGAGGTGCTGGCCCACAGCAGAGCAGTGCCGACGGAGGAGAACGAGCAAGACGCTGCGGAGCGACCCAGCGGTACAGACCGCATCTGCTGCAAGAGGACTCCATCCCTGGCAGGCGTCCTCCAGCCGGGAGAAACGCCCCTGGAGGGAATTCTGCCTTGCCCTGTTGTTTGCTGGGGAGCGTGGCAGCAAACACCCTCTGGAGAGATGCTCCTTCTCGGGGTGACAGATTGCGCCGGAGAAGCAGCGCGTTACAGGGTGCGGCATCAGATGGAGACTTGTGAGCATTGCTAGCGTGGAAATCACGTTGCTGTAAACCGGGCTGTCTATGGAAGCTCGTTGCTGGTCCTGCCGAGCAGAGGCTGTTTGGCAACAAATCGTGCTGCTCAGAACTGAGACCGAGCAAGGTTTTTCCCGGACTGTACCCGAGAAGGTGGTCCCTGAGCACAGGACCACTCCTCCCCTTCTTTCTTCCTCACCATTGCCGCAGGTGACCTGCGGCGACGACCTGCGCCGCACCCACCGTACGTGGGGCTGCAGAGAGGAGGCCCGCGCTTCGCCGCTGCTCCTGGCCAGGCTCTTCCCAGCACCTTCCCCACCCCGGGAGCTGCTCTGCATCCCTGCAGCTCAAGGAGGAGTGAAAAGGTGTGCGTGGCCGACTACTGCGACCTGCCTAGCAGCACAGGCTCTATAGCTACTCCCTGAAATACCTGCATTGAGCCAAAAATCGTGTGCTAGAACTGAAGGAGACCTCTGTCTAAGCGGCCTGTCCCTGGATGTCAGCAGTAATGAATGTGCATCGCCCTGCAGGTTCCCACCTCCTCCTAACAGGCAGAAGTTTTATCCTCTGGTTATAATTGCAAATTATGGTTAGAATTTTAAATGCCTGGGAGTCGGGAAGCTGGATGCTACAGCCCGTTCCCCCGTGGGTACATGTGGGGTGGTTGCTGGGATGGTTCCAGCCCCTTCTTTTGCTCCTGGCCCTCTTACAGATGACTTTCACCCTCACCGCCCTTTTCTCCTCGCTCATCCCCTTTTCTTCCCCTTCTCTCACATTCTGAGTCTCCTCCTTTCCTCGCCTTTCTTTGCCTCCTTCTTTTCTGGTGGTGGGAGATGATCATCCCTTGTGGCACATGAAGCCGCCTCTGAGAACAGCAGCCCCTTCCTATCAGATGGTGCTGCTAGAAATAATATCAGGATATATAAAAATCATAACGGGAGCAAAGACACACATAGATATACGCATGGTGCACGTCGTCCTCCTTCCCCCTGTGCTGGGAGAAATCACAGCAGAAATGAGACTCGGGGGGGTTTCTTCTTGGTACGGCATGGCTCTTCCCCAGCCAGTCCCGCTGCCAACCACCGCCACATGAGGTGTGTCTGAGGGACATCATCTAAGCCTAAATAACTAGGACTTAACTAGTAATTTAACCTACCGGAAAACAAATACATCTAGGCATTCACTGTAAATATACATTTGGAAAGTGGCATTTTGGATCTTTGAGCTCAAAACTGCAAGTAACAGAGAATCCAAATACGGAGAATTTGTAGGATTTACCGTGTTAATTATTAAAAAGAAAAAAAAAAAAAGACATTACTCATCAAAACTGCATTCCTGTCGATCAAAGCTGGGGAACAGAGAGTATTTTTATAAAGGCATCTCTTAGCCCTTGATACGCTCGGTGGAAGCCTTTTCAGGTAGTTTGGGAGAGAAGCGTAGAGCTGCCCTCAGATGTCTGGCTCCAGCAACATTCCCTGTTCTAAGGATGAGCCTGAGGCAGCGGAGGGGGATGAACTCAGTCAAGGGGCTCCTGCATCGCCTCAGCGAGGGTCTTTATTAAAAAAAAAGCAGTTTCTCTGTCGAAAACTGGAACCTCGGCAAAACTGTTTGCTTGGTCGAGGAACAAAGTTAATGGGCGAGCCGTGGCATGGGCGAGAGGCTCCCCGACAAAGCCGTGGCTGCTGTGGCATGAATGCTCTCTTCATTAAGCCGCTCAGCTGGCTCAGAAGCTTCTGTTCTTGATGAAAGCAGCACCTGCTAATGCTGCGGATCCCATTCTTCATTAACAGTTCAGCTGGTTCAGAAGGGGAGCCCTGAGGCAGATGAACAATTTATGCAGAGTGGGATACATGACAAAGTAGCAGCTACTTTAGTGAATACAAGCATCTTTGTAAAAGTGCCCAGATGGTTCAGGAGCGAGTCCCACTCTTTGTGAAAAGCGCCGTTGTTGTTCTGGGCCCTGCATCACGCCTCCTAACAACGCGCCGGGCACAACCCATCTTCCTGGGGAGCTGCAGAATTCAGTCTCGCGATAGACATCCCGCACAGGCCGAGTCTCTGGGTTTGCCATCTTTTTTTTCCGGCAGAATAATGTCGTCTTCGAGATGTTGCCCACTGTCCGTGTCTCACTGCTGCAGCACCGCTGCCCGCAGCACCTCCTTCCCACTCTGTCGTTTACATCAGTTGGACATTTAGCCTAATTGCCTATTGGACTGTAAGATAACCGAGCCTGGTCCCCCTCCGTGGTCCCTCCACGAGCGCAACCGTCGCAGGGGTGCGCCCAGCCTGGCCGGGGACGGGGAGGCAGGCCGGGAAAGGCTCATCTCTTCTCACCCGTCACGGGGACAACTCCTCAACTGTGTGGCCCCGAAGAAAAGCGCCGGGGTCCCAGCCCCACGTGCCAGGGTGTGGGCTTCCCACAGTGTGGACCGCGCGTCAGGGATACGGGAGCGCGGAGAAGCCACCGGCGCCTCGGAGCAGTTCTCCTTTCTAACGGAGCTGGGAAGAGCTCGGCTGGGCAGCGCGGTGCGGGAAGGGACGCTGCCCTGCAGCCGGGAGAGGTCTGGAAGGGTTGGTGGGAAGGGAGCACGCGCTGCCAGGGGAAAGGTGCGGAACGTGGTTTTGTAAGCCATCTTTCTGGCTGGGAAGGCAGGGAAGGAGCAAAGCCGGAGCAGAGATAGTACGGGGACCAGTTAGCTGCACAGTTGGAGTCTAAGGCTGGGGCTCCTGAAGGGAGGACGGGAGCTGCGCCGCAGCCCGTGGATGCAGCTGGAGGGGTGAGCGAGAGTCTCCAGGCAAAGACGAGCTGAGCCGGGAAGGCGCAGGGGGGACAGGGCCTGGGGCGCAGTGGGATAGACCGGAGGCAGCTTAACACGGACCCTCACAGTGGCCTGTTTTGTTCGGGCATTTGTCAGCCTGTGCGGAACCGGGGTGGCGCTGGGAGCAATGCTGAACCCCTCGGTGGGGCCTTCCTCTGTGCAGGGATGGCTGCGGACAGAGTGTGACACCCCGATGGGGAACGGCCAGGGCCGGAGGCAGAGATCCGCAGCGCTGCCGGCTGGGCTCCTGTCCCTGGTCACTGCTCGCACTGCCCCAGGTACTTCGCTTCTCCAGAGCAGCACCAACTGCAGCACCAACTGCACCTGAGCAAACACTGATCACTTTTAGAGTCCATTTTGTCTAATAACCAGAGATTTAAAAGTTTCCTTCCGTAGCGAATGAACACTAAGCAAGAAGCTCATGCCCTGGGGACAACCTCAGCATTTGGGCTGGCGTACCGCTCTGCTCAAAGGGCCGCGGGAGCTGACCCCTCTGTCGGAATGCCAACCTGTTAACCCAAATCTGTCTCTGGCGAGGGAGCCGGGCGCAGGCGGGTGCTTCGGCGGTGGCTTGCAGGCCTGAGGGTTCTGCTCGCTCCCCGGCCACCCCCAGGGGCGCAGCCTCGTCTTCCACGGGACGGGAACAGCAGCTCCCCACCTCTCCGCTCGAGCTCTGCGGGGCGAGGGTACGGCCGGCCACAGGCGCCCGAGCCTGCTCGGCATCACCCGTGGCACGCAAAGCTCACCGCAACGGCAGCGCTCTCAGCGCTGGCCACCCCTGCAAACCGGGGGGTGTCCCCACAGAATGGGGGCTGTCCCTGCAAACCGGGGGCTGCCGCTGCAAACTGGGGCTTGCCCCCATCAACCAGGGGTTGCTCCCATAAACTGGGGGTTGTCCCCGCAAACTGGGGGCTGCCGCTGCAAACTGGGAATTGTCCCTGCAAACTGAGGGTTACCCCCATAAACCAGGCATTGCCCCCATAAACCGGGCATTGCCCCCACAAACCGGGGGCCATCCCCGCGAACCGGGGGCTACCGCTGCAAACTGGGGGTTGTCCCCGCAACCCGGTGGCCGTCCCCACACAACCAGAGGCTGCCCTCACAACCCGGGGTTTGTCCCTGCAAACTGGGGGCTGCTGCTGCTGCTGCTGCAACCCGGGGGCTGCCCCCGCCTCCCTGCCCCGCTGCCCCCGGGCTCGGGGGACCCCCCGGCTGGGCCTCGGGCGGTGGGCAGGACACACGGACCCCGGTGGGCAGGACCCCCACCGGCGGGCAGGACCCCCGGATCCCGGCGGGCAGGACCCCCACCGGCGGGCAGGACCCCGGCGGGCAGGACCCCCGGATCCCGGCGGGCAGGACCCCCACCGGCGGGCAGGAC